>BQNB010200921.1:0-10952 GCA_026074375.1 Tanacetum coccineum
GAATTCCGTTTCAACAGATCTGAGGTCGTGAACGTCTTCATTATCCCAGATCTTACCATATGTAGCAGTTTCCCAGTTATACACCTTACTACGCCTATGAGTTTTTTTTTCCTCAAGCCTGATATACTCCTCCATAGTAATGTTGGGGTTGTCCATTTTAACCTGTAACAAATTCGCTAGGAAAGAAAACTGTCAAATAGCTTAATACGCCGTATTTAGTGAATTGGATACGCCGTATTAATGATAGAGTCGAATACGTTGTATTGGTTTGAAAAAATTTTATACGTCGTATTGGTTTGAAAAAATTTTACAGCGTACTTTGAATAATGCAGAAAACACACAAACACACAATATGCAAAAATATACAATGCAGAAAATCAAACACACAAAAACAAACATGCAAATATGCAAATTAATCTAAACTAAACTAAAAAACTAATAAAAACAAGAATTAAACAACTTCACTCCCCGGCAACGGCGCCAAAAACTTGATGTGTCGTTGTGTGGTGTATATTTTATTGATTCAAGTTTTAAATTTATATTTTGCCGACTAAACCAAAACAACACTTTAACGGGTAGTGTACCTGATCGGTAGTAGTTTTGTGGTAAGTAGGGTGTCAAACACTTGAAGCGAGGTTAAATCTATCAATTTAATTAATATCTTGGCTATCTAATCTATGTTAGTTCTATTCTATTCTAAATCTATGTTAAACCTATGTCAGTCTAAATCCTAATTCTAACGAGAAAAGGAGGGTTTTCAGCCTGAGAGACTGGCACGGTTTGGTTGGTGACTATAATCAATTCAAGGCACTTTTACCCACACAAGCTAATTAACAAAAGATAAAAGGGCGGTCGAACCTTATATAAGAAAACTGTATTAACCATCATCAATTCGATTAAAAAGTTGGTTTATTTATTAAGTGCAATGATTTCTTCTCTCGAGGTGGCATATCATTCTTAAGACTTAGGCGTTACATCATCCTAAGACCTAGACACATTAATTATGTCACAATTAAAGCATCCGCATAAAGCATCCTTATTTGCTGATTATAATCTATCTTAGGGATTAAAGCAATGGTGATCTTGTTAAACCTAGCTCATAGAGACTTTACCCACTTACCGCTTAATGGCAATTTATACACTAGTAGTCCACTTGTCCAACTATCCAATGGAATCAGAACGTTACTTGTTGAATTATCTAGGTCACCTGCTAGTCAACACGATCAATAAACTATTGGCAATATCCAATTAACTAGTTAAGCCCGAAGCGTATCATACACACAGACTTAGAAGGACAATATTTGTGTAACTATAATTCTAGATGTATAAATTACTATATGGAGAGCTATCCTGGACTCTAGATCTACTTGGTCTGCTTTACTAGATCCAGTTGAATGATAGGTCGCATACAAAAGCGCGTAAACAAGTATTAATTGATAAACATAAACAAGCATACAACGATAAATCAAGAAATCAAGATAAACGAATACCAAACATTCAAATCTTCATAATAATGGCTAATACCCGAAGGTATTAGCCTTCAAACGTCATAATAAATACAAGAGCAATTATTTAGCCAAGGTAAACTAACCAAGTTAACGAATGATACCAAAAACTAAACGATTACTAAAGTATATGGAATTACACGATGTCTTCTTTGGAATTGATAACGTTGCTCGACCTCTTCTGCTCTTTTTCTCCTCTGAAAATCGACTTTTATGGTTTAGGTATCGAGAATATGATTTAGCACACCGAAAACTCATTTTTGAGTTTTCTATTTATAAGGTCTGGAAGTCGGTTGGATACGGCGTATCCAAGTGTTGGATACAACGTATTGGGGATTTCTTAGAGTAGGGACCACGCTTGATATCTTCCAGAATATTATATTGATTCCATACTTTGAATACGGCGTATTGAGTCTCTCTGGATACGGCTTATTGAGCTTATTCCTTTGTGGTCTTTGGTGAGTGCAGGCACGGATATGCCGTATCTTCCTTGATGGATACGGCGTATTGGTATTCAGAATAGTAATCTTCAAAATATCTTCATTTAAGCTCCAGAATGCGCGCCTTTTGCTATCTTTCACCAATTACTCCATAATTACTGCAATTCTCAAATATAAACGATTAAGTAACAATTCTTTGCAATAACTATACAAAATGGGTTAATAACATAGGATAAATGATGCTATAAAATAGACGTTATTTGATGTCATCAAATATCCCCCCACTTGAATCCTACTTGTCCTCAAATATTCTTTAGAAGTTTGTAAAAATGTATCCCAAAGAATATTTTCCGTTAAAGCACTTATTTAGATCTATTACAAGTACACAACCAAACACCTCACGAACCATTAGATGTTTCTTGAAACCATAACTAAGGTATTTCTGGTAACAATAGAATGGTGCTAGACGCTTACCATTGTTTGTATAAAGTAATGTACTACGCTAACTCCCAAGTGAGAGCTGTTGGTTTGTGGTCGTTATGTATTAATATTTATACGACTAGAAATATGTGAGCCTATCAAAGGCACACACAAATACATGAAAAGTATGTTTATTGTATATTTAATATATGTAACTCGTGCAAGCAATCTCTAAAAAGAATAGTGCTAGTTCAAGTGGTATGAAAAAGAATTCTGAAGTGTCTAGAAAAGTGACGAGTTCTAATAACCCTTTTGATGCGCTTAATACGATTAAGGAAGGTGATGAGCTTGGATCAAATGGGGTGTCGTCAAATTCAAGAAAGAAAGTTGTCCAAGATGTGGCTAGTTCGGTATCTAATAGTCCAAGTAATACACCTTTGGTTACAAGGATTAATAAACTGGAAAGTCAGATGATTGAGGGGACGCTTGTGTTACTGGATGATGATGGGAAACCATTAAAACCTTCTAAATCAGCACTTCCTAGTTCTTCTAGTATGGTTTCTAAAAGGGTTGATTATATGGGCAATGAGGATAATGATAGCGAAGTAGAAGAGGTATACGATGGAACTGCTACTTATATGACTTCTACGGGCTTCAATGTTAATAAAGCTTGTAAAAGTGGTTGTGGTGGGGGAAATAAAAGCTTATATGAAGAATGGAAGAAAAATCATGGTGAAGACCCGTACGATAATGATGACTTTAATGATCCTGGTTTAACTGATGCTCAAATAAAGTTTGCTAATGCTTTTGATATTAATCTTGTGGTCAACTTAGATAGCATTTATGGTAAGTCTTATAAGCGTGACATGTCATTCTTATGATAGGTTGGGTTTGAAGCACAGTTGGTGCGTTTGCTTTCGCCTAGTTTTGGGCTAAGATTTGGAATCACCCACATTCGTTGTACTTAACTGTTTTTTGGAGTAATAACTTTACCGGAGAAACCATTTACCCAAAAAAATAATATATGTAACTCGTTTATGTTTAATAAATATATAATATGTTTCATGAAATATATTTAACGGATTAGCAGTTAGACGTTATAAACTAATTAATACATGTTAAATAGAAAGAGAAGGACATAGACGTCGAAAACAAAAACCCTCGTCCTCCTCCTTATTGTGGCAGCTTTTGGAATGGAATAGAAGGAGGTTAAAGTGTCATTTTTCGAAAAATAATGAAGTGGTTTGACAAATCTTAAAAAGCAAGTTATGTTAGTAACTTAGTATATAAACTCCTCTTGCCCTTTCCATTCTAATCGATAAAAACTCATCACAATCACTACAAGAAAAACCACAACGGGCGACGAATTTATCCCCGGCGACATATGTCGCCGGGGAAACACCACTAAACGACAAAAATCTATCTGACGTGGCACTAATCGTGTAAGACTTTTTAGTCAAAGTTGTCTAAAACTTTCCCCGGCGACATGTCGCCGGGGATACTTTGGGTGAAGTTTGACAAAAAAAGTCACCAAAAATGTTGGCGGTAACATTTCCCACTCAAGTTTCCCCGGCGACATGTTACCGGGGAATAGTTTGACCATGGTTGACAGTGTTTAACCAAAGTCACTAGCTAATGACTATGCGGGGTGACGTGTCCCATAGTTTCCCCAGCGACATGTCACCGGGGATACATTTTTGACTTTAGTTGACTGAAGTCATTAGTTATTGACTTGATGTGGTGACATGTCCTAAACTATCACAGGCGACATGTCGCCGGGAAAAATATATTGACTTTGTTTGACTAAAGCTACTAGTTTAATAATATAAGATTATTATTTATTATTATATATTGTATAAATAATATTTGTTTGACTAAAGCTACTAGTTTAATAATATATGATTATTATTTATAATTATATATTGTATAAATAATAATTATATAAAAAAGCACTCCGTTTTCTCGGTTCGATCCGGTATTCGGTTTGCTAATTAAATTTTCTAGTTGAACATGATATACCATATACTTTTTCAGTATGCACATTCATCAAGTAACACAAAAACAAACATTCATTTAGTTAAATATTATACATATCACTTGTAGAAACATAAGCGAGGCCTTAGACCGATAATCATACGCGACATACAAAGAGACACTTAAACATAGTTTAATTCGACACAGACATTTAAGACACTTGTAGAAAGCTTATACACATGCCACCAATTTATTTGACACCGTTTTATTCGACTCGGTTTTAGCACACTAGGAGCTCGACACAACACATCCCACTTGTAGAAACCTTCTACACGGGCCACCTTAAAAACCACTTGCACCATAGTTTTATTCGGCACAACACATCATGGGCCCTTACCTCTGTCTCCCTCGCCAGGGCCTCCAGCTATCGCAGCCTCTCATCATCTTTATCTTGAGTCTCTTTCAGAAACTCATATGACTTTTGCGTCTCAACCACCCAACCGGGGACAACAACAAGCTCTTGAATAAAATAGCCCATTTATTCATTTGCAGCAGCCATCTCCTCACACAACTTATTAATTACCCCTGCCACCCAAAAGTCCTCATCGACAGACCTCCAGCAATACAAAACCAATATTTCCACCCAGTCGTTAGGCTGGGCCGCCTCTCGCAACTTCGCACACCTACATAACCATGACATTGTTTCTTTTTTTTCTTAGCTATAAAAAAACAGTTGAAATATGCATATCACTAATCCTATGACAACCTTTAAATAGGCAAATAAAATGTGTTCTTAGCTATAAAAACGCACACAACTTGTTGTGAAATGACCACATATTCCTACTATGACCATATATGCAAGTTGCTTAACACAGTGAAGCCCACTTTCCTTTAATTTAAATATGAACCACAATACGAATTGCTTTTTATGATGACCCTCACTATTGATTTCCAATTTGTGCAGGTGCTACAGTGTGCACCTCTTTCCACTATGTGAAATGTAAGATTATGTATGATTTTGGTTTGAGGATCTCACTGTTCTTATATGTTTTAAAAATTCATGTATCTGAATTTATTAGAGCATATAAATTACATTGCATATCGATAAACGTTCAAACATTGAAGCATACAAATTAAATTACAAAGTCGATAAAAGTTTAAACAATAAAACATATGAATTACATTAGAAATTGATAAAAGTTTAAACATTCCAAATGACAAACTACTCCAAACCAAGTTTTCCCATGTCATTGTAAACTTCATGAAGTAGTGCAGTTGAATTAAGTGTGTATTGTTCAGATGCATATACATTTACACTGTTACCTCGAGTACCTTTATCTTTCCAAGCAGGAGCTTACAGTTTGAGCACTCTGTATTTCTTGAAGGTCCCGAAGAATAGCTTGGAGGTGTTAAAGGTCCTGGAGAATAACATGGAGGTGTTAAAGGTCCTGGGGAATAACTTGAAGTCTTTGAAGCTCTAAGAGAACTGGCTAGTAGGCGGACTCGTTCCTCTTTCCATAAAAAAATTCACATCTAAAATAATCTTCCTGTGGCTGTTAAAGAGTAAAGAAATTAATTTTTAACTACTAACCATATTATTTGTATATTACACAAATATAAAACATGTAATTGTTCACCTTTGATCATGGACATGCATAGTATAGTTTACCACGGGTTTTAGGTTTATACGATTCTCGCAGAACTACATCTTCGGCTCTACAACGACACACAAAAGCTTCATATAGCACCATCTTCATAATAATAGTGTGATCTGTTGGTGGTTGTGATAGTAAGAGTGTGTGTGATCTGTTGGTGGTTGTGAGGATAATATCTGCTTTTATGTTAAAAAAGAATGCTTTTGGCGGGAACTCTTGGCGCCAATTTTGTGAGGGTTATAGTTAACCAGGTTTTGGCAAGAGTTTTAGCTGGAGTTTTTGGCGGTGAGTACAATGATACCATCTGGAATCATCCGGTGAACATCTAATGTACAACGATAACATATCAACTCACCCGTTAAACATCTAATGTACAACGATAACATCTCGACTTATCCGTTAAACATCTAATGTACAACGATACCATATCAACTCATCCGTTGAACATCTAATGTACAATGATAACATATCGACTCATCCGTTAAACATATAATGTACAACGATAGCATCTCGACTCATCCGTTAACATCTAATGTACAACGATGGCATCTCGACTCATCCGTTGAACATCTAATGTACAACGATAATATCTCGACTCATCTGTTAGACATCTAATGTACAACGATAACATCTCGACTCATCCGTTAAAATTCTAATGTACAACGATAGCATCTCGACTCACAGGTTGAACATCTAATGTACAACGATACCGAACCTACCGAACCGAACCGAGAAACCGAACTGATCGGACCAGACCAAACCGAGAAACTGGACCGACCAGACCGGAACGAACCGAGAAACCGAAATGTTTTTTTATTAGTTTTTATATAATTATTATTTATAAAATATATAATTATATAAATAATAATTATAAATAAATAGTATATATTTTATAAAAACTAATTATATAATTATTTTTTATAAAATATATATTTTTATTTATAATTATTATTTATATAATTATTATTTTTAAAATATATAATTATATAAATAATAATTATATAAAAAAAATATTATTTAGTAAAAAAGCTATCCCCAACGACATGTCGCCGGGGATAAGTTTAACCACGCCCCCCCCCCAAAAAATTTCATTGTCCCGCCATTTTGCTCAATGACAAAATAAATTATTTTCCCCGGTGACTTGTCCACGGGGAATGTCGCCGAAGATTTAAAAAAGCACAAAAACTAGGTCTGGGAAAACATTTGGTAAAAAAAGATAAACAAACCACTCAACACCACTTGCTCACCACCGGCGATCGATTTGCGCAGTACCACCACCACCACTTGCTCACCACCACCACTTGCTCACCACCACCAACACTTGCTCACCCACCACCACTCAACACCGCCGCTCACGCACACACGAGCACATGAAATCCTCCCCGCCCTCTAAACTATAATTCTTTCCTTAACCCTCTAAATGATAATTCTATGACTTCTTTTTTCTAACCCTCTAAACAGGTTTGATTGGTGGTGATGTTTGATTTTAGTTTTTGCTTATTAAAGGTTTGATTGTAATTTTTTTAATTCGGTTAATTATAATAAGTTATGGTATAATAAGGTATAATTAAGTTGTGGCAGTTAACAGTAGCCGAGACTGAGCCAAGGGGTGAGAACGAGCCGAGACCAAGCCGAGGGGCGAGAACGAGCCGAGTCCACAGCCGAAGGTATGTTATATTTTTTTTCCTTTTGGTATCCCCAGGGACATGTCGTCAGCAAACGTTTATAGTTATTACTTTGTGTTATATAAGCCGTGAATTGAAATGAAATGTTAGTTAGTTTATATATAAGCCGTGAATTGAAATTGTAATTGAAATGTTTGGTATTAGTTTGAATTGAAATGAAATATAAGCCGTGTATAGTTTATATATAAGCCGTGAATTGAAATGAAATATTAGTTTGAATTGTGCCTAAATATAAACCATGAATCGTCAATGACTTAGCTATTTATAGGCTGCAAATTAGATGAGGTTTTATCCAGCTATTAAATATGAGCTTGTTTAGTGGTGGTGGTGAACTTTGATACTAGATTATGCGAGCTTGTTTTAATAAAAATGTCGTTAAAAAAAGGTTTGGGCAAGGCTACAGCTTTTGGGTTCCCTGCTCCAAGCTCATTTCCAACTCTAACACTATATTGTGACATTGTAGTCTTATAGAATGAGAAAACCAACCTAGCAGCTTATTGTGGAAGCTTATGTTAAAATGCTTATTTCAGGGTAGCCGAGAAAGAGACAAGAAAGAGGCGGGAACGAGCCGAGGTCGAGCCAAAGGTATGTGTTTTCTTTTGGTTTTTCTTTCTAGCAGCCTTTGTTACCCTGGGACTTATCCATGGGGAAAGTTTTAAGTGAACAAAGGAAATGGGATTGCGTACTAATTTTGTTTCTTGTTTGGTAGTATTTGTTTCCACAGCCGACCATAGACCAAGACAATGGGACCGAGACAGCTCGAGACCACAACCGACCACAGACCGAGATAGCCCGTTGACCAGAGGCCGTTTCCACAGCTGACCACAGCCCAAGACCGAGACCAGAGCCTGTTTCCACAGTATGTTCTCATTTGTTACATAGGATATATATTAGTTTGTATATGTAGTCGGGCAATATATATGATAAGCTACTGTTAAACAGCTTATGCTATAAGCTATTGTTAAACAGCTTAATCAGCTTATGCTAATAAGCTGCTGTTAAATAACTTATTCTATTAAGCTATTTAACAATAGCTTATCAGCATAAGCTGTTTAACAACAACTTATCAAAATAAGTTGCTTTTAAACAGCTTATTTTGATCAGCTGTATAAAAGTAGCTTATTACGATAAGCTGTTTAAAAATAGCTAATTTGATTTAAATGTATGTTTGTAATGTATTTGGATATGCGTTTGGATATTTGTGTTTGTTTATTTGCATTTGGATATGCGTTTGGTTATGCGGATATGTTATTTAAATATGCGTTTGGATTTTCTTTTGGATATGCTTTCGAATATGTTATGCGTTTGGTATTTGTTTTATTGAATGTTTTAAGATTTTAGTGATTAATTTTAGAAAATCCCCGTCTGAATTTAATCATCCTATAGAAAACCCATCTGGAATTATATTATTAGAAATTAATTTCGAAAAGTTATTGTTTGGGACTGCTTTTTGAATGTTTTGTCTCATTTAGGATATGAATGCGTATTAGTTTACTAATTGAGATGATTTTGACAATGTTTCTCCTTTACTCCTACGAATATGTCTTTAAACACATATTTAGGGAGTTGAGGTGAAATGCTGCCAAAATTTTCTCAAATAGTAAACCAGTTATACGCATTCATATATGAGACGAATCATTCAAAGAGTGGGTTAGGATTGCCTTCCATAGTTGCATTAGGTGAACAAAACAACTTGTATTCCTCGTTTAAATGTGTTTAATTAAGTACATATAATAACTAATTGTATCATTAAAACGCAGTTATGGTAACTGATAAGAGTTGGACCTATTTAGAGCTTACTGAAAAAGCATTTTTTACTGGTCTTAAGAAATTCATCGAGCATTGCAAGCCGTTATTGAATAGTTTTATAAATATAAAATGTCTATGTCGTTCTTGTCGTGATGTATCTTTTGTAAGCATTAAGAACCTTTCATAACACATTACGACTAATGTGTGGGACCCAAGTTATAAAACATGGTCTAACCACGGTAAACTGAATCTTCCTCCTCCAGTAATACATAACACAACACAACCTCAGATGAGTGACATGACAACGTGCGTTAATGATCTTAGCTATATTCCTTCAAATAATGAACAAAATAAGCCAACTCAAGGAGATATTGGTGAGACAAGTAACGAACTGACTCAAGCTAAACGTAATGAGTTTGAAGATTTATATGCCAGTGCCAACGAGGAGCTGTGTCCGGGTTGTGACTTTGTGACTCGATTAGACTTTTTTGGCAAAGTTACCCATTTTAAGGTTAAAGGTAAATTGACTGATTCTATATTCAATGAAATGCTAGAGCTTTTCTAAATGGTATTTCCCCGAATAAAGGATACAGGATCCCACCATAATACTATGCAATAAAGAAGACATTTAAAACGATCGTGTTAGGGTACGAGTGGATACATGCTTGTGTAAACGATTGCTTCTTATTTTGGGGCGGAGATAATAAAGATAAGCAGTTATGCCCGATGTATAACACGAGTAGATGGAAAGACAATAACACAACGAGGAAGAAAGTTCCTAAGAAGGTGTTGCGTTACTTTTTGATCATTCGTAGACTACAATGTTTGTACAAGTTTAGTCACACTGCAAAGAAAATGACTTGGCATGCTACTGGAAAGTGTACAGAGCCCGGTAAGATGCAACACCCGGTTGATGGTAGAGCATGGAAGAAGTTTGACACCTGGTATCCGGATTTTGTAGCAGATCCAAGAAATATTCGATTAGGGTTGGCTGTTGATATCATCAAATAACGTCACATTTTACCATCATTTATCCCATATATTTTACCCACTTTTATATATTTATTGTAAGATATTGGTACTTAATTGCTTAAAGTTTATTATTGTAGTAATTATGAAGTAACTTGTAAAGACAAAGCTAAAAGGCGCAATTCTAGAATTAAAACGAAGACATTTAAAGAAAACTGTTATCTGCTACCATACGCCGTATCCAGGAAAGAAGATACGGCGTATCAGCGCCATCTCATCACAAGAATACGCATAATGATCAATTCCTGATCCGGCATATCACTCTTCACCCATACGCCGTATGCCCAGCTGGTCATCAGTCAAAGATACGAAGTTAATGTGATTGATGGCAATTAATCTTGATTGATTTAATCTTATCGCGAACTCTAAGGAAATTAACCCTATACGCTGTATTCACCTCTCTCTATACGGCGTATCTAAGATGTTTTCAGACACTATAAATACGAAACTCAAAAACGAATTTGAGTGTGCAAAAATTACATTCTCTATACCATA
>BQNB010200926.1:0-10952 GCA_026074375.1 Tanacetum coccineum
ACTATTTTTAGTAACCTTAACGCTTTTTCTAAAATATGTTAATGACGTCTTTAAATGATACTAATCAATATATATGTGTCCAAAAACCCATTTTACTATTCACATCAGGAACTATTCATTTGGTTTTTCCAAAAAATGTTTCATGTTTCGTTTGGCTATAACTTGGCCGTTTTAAGTCTAATTTTAGTGTGCGATATATGAAAAACTATCTATTCGAAATGAGCTCTCCAAAAACTACTTTTACGCCTAATGAAAACATTCCTAAGTCGCTCAAAACCATTTCGGATCAGCAACATTATTTTTCGCAAACGCTTCCAAAAATTACACTAAACTTCCCAATAGTGCATAGTCTAGCCTAATCTTCATTCACAACAAAACCACAACAAAACCACACCTAAGACTAAACTAATCCCTTCATTTCTATTGTTACAACTCTCATTCAACTCTCATCTCACTAAGAACATATTATTTATCTAGTGAAATAAAGTAACATCATTATTTATAAAATCTTGTTTTATAATCTTTTAAAAATTTAAAACACAACATTTGGATGTATGGATCTTGAACATATAGGAAGGAACATAAGTAAACCACAAGAATGATTCAAGACACTTACAAGAATGAAGAATTAGTAGAGAAATCACAAGATCTATACCCTAAAATACTAGATCTATAAAACCCAACAACAAATCTTGAGACCCTAGTTTATAAACTCTTGGAAGACCTTTAAAATCAAATGAAAACCTTCTTGGAATAACCTTGGATCTTGATAAAATGAAGTTTAGAATGTGTGAATATTGGTAGAAATCAAAAGTATGGATTGTGTGTGTGTTTGTGTATGTTTCGTGGGCTAGGAGGAGACAAGAGAGAAAAGAAAACAATTTTGCCAAATGAAATGAACTAAAAGAAATGTGTGTGTTTATAAGTGGGTATTTATAGGATAAGGGTTAGGGTTTTAGTGTTACAAGTGACTCAAACACACCAAGAGTGTGTGTGTTGAGGGGTTTGGCCGAATAGGGTCAAGGAGGGGGGAAAGAATAAAAATTTTGTCTTTGGCTCCAAGTTTAGCTTAAATGGCTTACTACTTTGGCTCTAAGTTTAGCTTGAATGGCTCACTAGTGGAATTATGGTCCAAAGGTAAACATGTGAAGTGTAAGAGCTATTGGCTTGTAGTGGGGGACAAAACAAACATGTCACTTTCTCTTCTTATGCATGCATGTGAAGTTGTAGTTAAAAAAAGATGCTCTTGAATTAATTTAGGACTTATGGTTTCATTTGGTTTTGTTTAGGCGTCCAATATGACAAGGGGAGAGGGTGAACGAAATTTTTAGCTTATGAACATGAGATGGACGATAACTAAAGTTTACACGAAAAGATTTTGGGTTTTCGGGGTTCCGTTAGGTCAAAAACGCAAAAAACGTATTTTAAATGTTAAAGCGTAAAAATAAATACTGGGTGTGATCATAAACTACGAAACACTTGGAAAAGATAAAATAACTCATATAATATCTAAACTAATCAAAATCCGAAGTCAAAACGCGTCTGATGACGTTTTTCAGATTTACGCGGGTTAACTTCCTGGTAAACTGCTGGATTCAAACGTAACGTATAAAAATCAAAAATAATGATCGGAAAAGTTTAAAATACTGACCTGAAATTTTCGGGGTGTGACAATTTTTTTTGAGGTAATAAGTTTGATGGGTGAGAATCAGAGGGCGAAATACAGTATGTTCGAATGGTAAATATGGTATCCATTTAAATAATTGGGTTTAAGGAATTGAGGGTCCAATGTTGTATCTAGGTTTGATGATCCAATGGTGTAATTGGGTTTTAGGGACTAATCGTGTAAGGAAAACCAAAGATATTTATTTACCCGCCAAAAGACTAACCTTTTTCCAGCCAATGGAACTATGGAACGTGGTAACAAGTGTAACAAACAACAATCATTGTTATATAGGGACCAAACGGGCAAAACTGGTTTTCACATCAAGGACCAACTGTGTATTACCTCCCTTGCTACTGACATGTTCTTGCAACTAATGCATGGCTTTTACTTATCTGGCTATTAAGTGGACTATGAAACCTAGCAACATATTTAACAAACAACAATCAATGTTATATAGGGACCAAACGGCATAACTCGGTTTTCACATCAAGTACCAACTTGTATAACCTCTCATGCCATTGAGTTTTTTCTCCAGAATAAGTAAAATATGTCACAAACAACTAAAATGAGTCCTAAAAAGTGAAATTATTCATTAACAACAACCACAAGTAGCGTAAACATATCCATTTACCACCTAAGTGGACTTTTATGTTTTCTTTAAAAGGACTCAGATAGTTGCCACGGATATGGACTTTGATGTTTGCCACTTATGTGGACTTGGATTACATACATTCTCTACTAAAACCTATTAGTTCTTGGGATTACATAAAAGACCATTTACTTGAACCACCTGCTGCACTTGACTGTGGTGGTATACCATTACCATTTCTCTTCCATCTACATTCCTTGTTTCAGTCACTAGCACTTGAGAATTAGTTAAAGGTTGACTTGTAGGTTGAGTGGGAGTTGTTATTTATGGACTAATTCTTACTGTTTGTACTCTTCTCTTTGTCCATCTAGTATGGTATGAACCTTGACTTCCAACACCAACACCTGCACTACCTGTACAATCAGCATCGGACACACCTATAATAGCACCAATTCCTGATCTACCTGAACCATCTTGACCAACTACAGGTTTTTCTTGTTGTGCTTGCCTAGATACACTACCATTGGCTTTTGCATTGTTGTCACCTACATTAAAAAGACCTTTTAACTGTTACATGATATTTAGATCAAAGACATACTTAAAACTTCAAGCTCAAATAACTACCTGTTGTTGCCCTTTGACCTTGTCCTTTGCATGTTGCCTTATTGTGTCTAATGACCGCAAGATTGACATGTAATGGTTCTTCATTTATTGATCAGTTTACCATCTTTCACAAATGGTGCATCCTTATGTTTGGACCTCTTTCTTTTCTTCTTAAGTCTGCCTACATAGACATTTAATGGCAAAAGTGTTGTTGGACATGTGGACTATAGGTTCTTAGATTTCACATAAATATGAACTAGAGAGAGAAAGCTAGAGAGAGAGTGGAAGGGAGAACTCATATGAAAAACATACTAAAAGTATGTGTAAAAATGATTCAACCAACACCCTCTCCATGTATGGAGAGGGTTAATATACTTACAAGATATAGGCCGACCCGGGCTTTCCTTGGACTTTCTATAAACTGGTCCGATTAGCTTACTAACTATTGCACATAATAGACTACGAGCTAAGACATAAAATACTGAGAGTGACCTATCCTTTTTTGGACTTCTAACAATCTCCCCCTAAGGGATGTCACTCCAATTTACAATAAACTTAAGCTTATCATTCTATGAATGTCTTCAGTCATGCTCATAGTCTTGATTCTTTGTCCTTTATCTTGTGATATTTGTAGTGATCTTTTGACTTTAGGCTTGAGCTTGTTTCTTTAAACTTGACTCTGTATGTAATCTTGAGCTTCTTGAGATCATCAGCCAAAGGTAATCTCTAATCATCATCTTGTGGTCTTTTGCCATCTTGTGTGCTTGTGACTTTCAGACCGATATGCTCATACCTTTCTTTTTCTTGAAACCTATTTGATTATCTCCCTTGGATTGCTTCATCTTGAACACATAATGACTTCAAGGAAGACCTTTTCAGTATCAAAGTAGCGGAAGACTTGAATAACATATATTTTTCATCATATCTTTATATTTTTGAACGAGTATGAGCATGCAGTTATGAAACTGACTCTACTGGAACGAGGTATCTTCATCTCCATCTTTACATGAACCTGTAATAAAACAGTTAGCAATAAAGCTTGTGGACGAATATGGCTTTGTCATTCGCCCGGGTTTGGTTGGATAAACCTCCGGTTCCGTGAGGACCAACCTGTGATCAAGTAGATTCAAATTAAGAAGAATCTCCTGGATAGTATTTCTAGTATAAGCATTGGATCTTCTAATGTGTAAACATCATAATCACCTTACTTGCTTGTTCTCTTTACCGAAACGTCTCAAAGCAGACAGCACGATAAGAGTGAATCAGTGAGTTACTATCTCACCAATGGAAGAGAAAATTGATTTGAAAATCAATCGACGTGTCAATTGTAAAAGTATTTTTGTAACACGTCGAGAGTTTTAAGCGTTTATCAAAATTCATCAACCTTCAATTCATAATCTGGACAGAATCGATATCCAGTGTCACAAGTTTGATCCATTTAGGATCTTACAAGTCACCTACCCTAGAGCTTGTTTGATGTTGGCTCTAGCAAGATTTCCATCTTCACTGTGAATACTTAAGTATCACTCGGATGTTTTGGCAATTACACAAGGATAATGCGTAGGACTCTTAAGATATACCTTGTTTTCACGGTGTGTGAAAGACAAGTATATTGGAATAGTATCCTAATGAGATTTATAGATGATATCTTAGCTCTAGACTTAATAGTGCATTTTAGTTTAAGTGATCGGAGGCTGGAGCTGACTTATATATTCACAAGATTATGTATGAGACAGGACCTAAAAATATTCAAACCAAAAATGACAAAGTCATTCTGTCCATGTCAATAATCTGTAGTCTGTCTCGATGATCTCCTTTTGGAAGTTGTCATAGCTTCCCCTCGAACCAGCAATCCTTTCTTGAGTAGATTCAAATATTTTTTGCAAGCCTGTGGAGATCGTTTAGCCCATCTAGGATTAGTTTTACAAACAACATTAATAAGCACAGTGGAAATTATAAATAACAGAAATGTTGTTAAACAAGGTTTTACTACTAAACATTCAGGCCTCTATTAATTTGATCAGAATAAATGGTTACAAACTGTAACAAGGATCCATAATCCTTGAGGCTACACTAACTATCTAATAAACTAACTAATAAGCTAACTAATAATACACACGCTTTCTTTTGTGTGTCTAGACTCTCATTGGAGAGATCTAACTATGATGGATGCCATAAACCAGACGCCTATGACCCTTTATGTAGAGGGTTTACAAGAAAACCTAGCTTACATAGGAAGCTAACTTAATATTTCACATTAAGTCCTTATCGTTTAATATTTCTTCAACTTTGCTTATTTAGTTTTGTAATCATCAAATCTCAGATCCCAACAATCTTCCCCTATTTGATATTACAAAACAATCTTCATGTATGAAACAATCTTCAATGCTTCCCCTTGACTTAAGATCTTCTTGAACATGTCACCACACATAATAAGCTGCAAACCATATATCTTGTAGTCTTCTTCCCTTTTTTGTAATCATCTAATAGGGGTCTTCTTGTAGATATGCAACTTGTAAACACTTCCCCTCAAGTGGTGCAAGTAGATGGTTAAACATTTAATCAATAAGCTTCCCCTGAAATCAATATGTTTACCATCTATTGAATCTCAAACTCTGTAGGCTCTATGTAGTGATTACTAATGAAGAAAACTGAGTATAACGAATTTGATGAAGAAGTAGAATCTCCCAAACTTGTGTCTTATGTCTTGCACTATCCACGTGACGTCGAACTTATAAATAAATCTGTGAAATATAAGTAGACCGCAACCTCTTGACAAAAACCTCATCTTCTATGAGACACATACTAAGTGATAGCAAATGTGAGCATTGAGCACCATAAGAAAAATCACACACCTTTGCTAGATTTTGACAAGTCTTCGTCACACCATTGTAAGCACGAACAAGTTATCTTTAAAGTCAATGTCCTGCTATAAACACGACTTTAAGATATGATAAGAACACGCATCTGTGAAACTCAACTACAACATCAAATAAGTGATAATCAACTGTCTTCGTAATCACATCTTCAAATAATCCCAAAATAATAGCCATAAATCCAATAATAATAAACTGTTGTTAGAAACAGTTCTATCCGAGATCCAAACGCGTCTGTTGTCCAACATCGGACAAAGCTAGCAGCATTAACCATTTAACCCAGCAGTACAAACTGAGTAACGCTAGCAGTATTAACATCCAAACCAATTAGCAACGCTTTTTCTGTCAGAAAGCTGTCACTAAACTGTCACTGACCTGTCACTGATCTGTTGCTGAACTGTTGCTAATCTGTCACAATGCTGATGTCTCCTTCCTCCCATGCTATTAGTGACACTTTATCTGTTACTGAGTCGTCGCTGATGTGTCACTAATCCTGGTAGTATAAACCTTGGGCGAGCAGTATTAACTCAACAACTAACAATATTAAGTGAATATCTTGTATAACACCCTGTGTTTTCAAGTCATTGACGACGTCGATAAATATATTATTTATTTTTAGTGTTGTACGCGTTTGCTTGCTCACAATAATCTTGACCAATACTTTTTCAAATTAGTAAAACCCATAATGAAGCACGACCCTTTTGTTTTTATTCTCGTGTTGTGAGCAGTCAACAAGCTAATATGAGCCCAAATACAATCTTCTAAATAAACGAATCATTAAACAACCAGATACTAATAGTAATACAATTTATCAACACTTTTTTCGTCATAAGACTGTTGCTAATTTGTCACAAAAATACATTCTCCTTCCTCCCATAGTATATTGTGACACTTATTCTATAGCTAATCTGTTACTGATTCGTCACTAATCATATTACTTCTTCAAGGCACGAATTGTATGATCAGGTGTGTTAGCTCTTTTTCTTTTAGTCTGTTTGAATAAAATCTAGGACGAATGGTATGTATTTATAACAAAAAATTGGATGTAATCCTCTTTTTCTTCTCGTGTAAGAGGCCCAACATCTTTTATTCTTTCACTCGTCAAAATCATAACACAATTTGTAACCAAAGCCACCCAACAATACTTAAACTTCAATGCAACATATACTATCGTGTAACAAAGCAGTACTAACAAGGCATCCTTAGCAAGTACAATCTTAATGACGAGTAGTATTAATTTTACCCATGAGAAAACTTCAAAATCTGTCGCGCAAGGGACGATTTCATTTGATGATTTATAAAGAATTTAAGACGCCATTTATGAAAAATACCCTACATGTGACCTAGCAATCACAACTTCTGCATCAATCCCTTCTCTAGTGTTGTTGTTGTTTTCATACCACTACCAGCATACACCACACAACCTCCATACACCAAAATCACTATACCTTCCTATTAGGGTTTGTAGATCCCGTCTCTTCATACCAACTAAACTCTAACAACTAGAGTTTATTCGATTTGCAAACAATAATCAGATCCATAAAATAAGATGATAAAGAACAGCAGCTAAAACAAAACGATCCATAATATTGTTGTGAAGATCCTTTAGGGTTTTAGGAGTTCCATGATTATTAGACAACAATTTACGAAACCCCATGGATTGCTTTGTGGTGAGCAGAACAACGAGCACAATTAAAACCCTATCTCCATGATGATGATTAGAATAACAATTGTATAATAACAATTGTATACCAAAGAAGCCAGATCCATCACCAAAAAGATTGCTTTACTGAATTAGGATTTTGCCAGTTTAGGGTTTATAGCAAACCCTATTGTCACGAATCGCTTGTAACCGAAAACCATAGAAGCTTTAAAACCTTAATTGGTTTTATTAATTAGAATCAGTAACAACATATTTGTCTTGAAAGAGTAGACTGAATTGTGACAAAACCCCAAATACAAATCAAACTTTATAAAGAATAAATCACCGAAAATCAAAGAAGATCCTTGTTTGATTGTGAAACTTGTAGATCCTAGATATCACGAGCCACATGGCTCTAATACCAATTGTGGAGATCGTTTTGCCCATCTAGGATTAGTTTTACAAACAACATTAATAAGCACCGGAAATTATAAAGAACAATAATGTTGTTAAACAAGGTTTTACTACTAAACATTTAGAACTCCATTAATTTGATCAGAATAAATTGTTATAAATTGTAACAAGGATCCACAATCCTTGAGGCTACACTAACTATCTAATAAACTAAATACTACTATTAAACGTGAACACACACGCTTTTGCTAGCCTATCATTGAGAATCTGCTATTCCTACTTTTTGGTTTGGGGGATGCTTAAAATCAACGCCTTGATCTCTCTTTTTATCTAGAGATGCTAGGGTTTATAAGAAAACCTAGCTTACATAGGAAGCTAACTTAATATTTCACATTAAGTTCTTGTTGTTTCATCTTTCTTCATTTCTACATATTTAGTTTTGTAATCATCAAATCTCATATCCCAACAAATCTTACTTCATTGTGTATTCTATACATATATTTGCCAAATATTTGAAACACAACTATTGGACAAGTAGATCATATGGACATCATTTACTTAAGTGTGAGTATAATCCGCTGCTATTATTGTCGTCTTGGAAATGGATGTCTTATTTCAAATCACAATCGCAGTGTGATTGAGTATGTAGTTTAAGATAATATCCTCTTGTTTTCATTTGATATAATCTCAAAGTAGACAAATAAGAAATCTAAATTTTCTGTTCATACTCAATTACTTTTCAATTAGATTGTAATAATATTCATTTCATAGAGTAAATATGAGTTGATATATATTCGAAATATTTCTTGACCCTCACGAACACTCTTTTAAAGAAAACATAATAAGGATTTTCATGTGTATTCATTAATCTAAGGATAATTGTAAGGTGAGGTTGTATGAATAATGCCAAGTAGTGTTTTACTTTCAAGATTGTCATATATTTTGCTTGTGCAAATAAACTATTTGTTGTTCATGGTATACTATGCATAGTTTTTGACATTTTATGAGTATATAAATAATTTTCCTAACCATTTTTATACAACACCCATCTTTTGTAAATTACTATATCTTTATAAAAAGAATATAATTATGTGTGTGTATGTTAGAATAATGCAAGCACAAGTAAAGTTTAAAAATACATTTTCTTTTACTTAATTACTAATGTATTAATACAATCTTTTGTTTTGTTTAACTAACCCAAGGGCAAACAAGGCAATATGATGAAAAGATTTAGACATCTTGTTGGAAGAGAGTTAACATGTTAGAAATATTTTGGTGACGGGTTTTAACGTGTGATCTTATGACAATATTTTCCAACATACTTGACACACTATTGAACTTTGGTCCCTAGGGTTAACTTTTTGCTATGAAGTGACAAAAACACTCCTGACGAAAGAGAAACTTAACGAAAAAATAGATGGAGTTAGGGTCAAAGGATCGGTCAACTAAAAATGGACAACCACAGGAATGATCGGTGTAATTTTCGAACTTTTAGGACGAAACCTGCAATTTTGAGACAACCACAAGGACGATCTATGTACTTAACTCCACGAAAAAACAAATAATCTATATAGAGAGATAGATGCATGAACATACCCGGTGCATACTCCTAGTAATATTTATTTTTGTCGTCACTACTTTTCCTGTAACCGTTGCTGAGCACATACACACCTGACCGAGCATCCGCATCCATTTCTTCTTTCAATCCAACCTTCCACTTGGAAATCACCTCACAAGCAATTGTATCATTAAAAGTCAATAACTCATGTGCATATGTCTTCTCCGTTGCAGCAACTACAAAAGCAGCATCATTACTGTCTTCTCTATACCTGAATAGTTCACGTGCTGAGTGTTGCTCCCTATCAAGTGTTGAATGATAATGTTGGGCCAATTTCATTGCCTACTGATCTTTCACTTAGGATTTGAATACAAAATAAACTAAGTGTAAATATCCTTTATCAATTCAAGGTCACTGAGTGAATAGTCGCTTAGTGGGTTACATTCAAGATGCTCAGCATGTGTCTATAAAAAAGACTCTAGCATTCAGTAAGGTGGTTCTCAATGAATGAAGCCTGAGCCAAAGAAGAAGGTGATGGGTTTAGTAAGTTGTGGAAATAGACTCATTGAGCCCCATACGATCTCCAACAACTAGAAGACCCTAAAGACAAAAGACTGAAGAATAGGCGGGATAGCCTAAAAGTAGATAAGTTCAAGCTCTTATCACCAAGTCAACCTCTCTTGAATAGGGTAGAAGACAAGTTTAGTGTCAGGACTAAACTTGGAAAGAGCATTTGTCCCATACTTAGAATAGAAATTGTAACTGAGACAAAATTATACAAATGTACTAGCCTATCAGATGTAGGATTAGTGCTTACCACCCATGTGGGTCTGACCCTACCTAAGTAGTATAAATAGAACTCTTATAACGAAGTAGATGTTAAGTTTGTGTATTCAAAGTTGTATCTTTCACAAACGCATCTACTCCTCCAAATCTACTAAGTCCTAGAGCAAGCTCAGTTGGTTAGCAAGTTAACTTTGCATAACACTTTAGGTTTATGCAAAGTTATTAGTGAGGAGATCACACACACACATTGTCATTCAATCCATTGTAGTTCCGCATAGATAATTCTTAATAAAAAGAGTTAAACGTTGAAAAGTTACTTTTGTGTCTTTTACTTATTAGTTATATTTACTTACACAAAACCTTTTCAAAGAACAAATATCTTACTTTATTTACTTGCCATGAGTTAGTAAATAATAACTTTGTAGTCATTGTTCACTAACTAAGAGGGAACAACAAGTGGTATCAGAGCAGAAGGTTTATAAAACTTTTTTAAACACTAATCTGCTTTAAGTTTTTAAAACCTAGATCCTAAGATGGTTGTAGTAAATAATGTACCCCAACTAGTTGACAAAAAGGAAGGTAGTTATGCTTTTATTGCTCCCAAACTAGAGCCGGGAAAATTTAATAAGTTGAAAAAGCGAATGCTTTGCTACTTAGTGGGAATGGAACCCTACTACTTAAAATGTATTAAGGACGGTCCATTCAGCCAAAAACAGCTAAAGGTGATGATAAGCCTGAGTCCCAATGGACCCCAGACGCGAGGAGGGTGGTCGCTCAAGACCAACGCCTTAAAAGCATCATTATGTTATGTCTACGAG
>BQNB010200927.1:0-10952 GCA_026074375.1 Tanacetum coccineum
ATGGGTCATGAATGGAGCTTATAAAAACCCTAAAGTTTGTATGTATTGCTGAATCGTTGTAATCTGATGGTTGTGCATATTGTTGAACAAAATACTAACCGGGTTTTATACTTCACAAGTAGATCTTCAAAGATTTTCAGTTTTGGATATTAGAATCAACGACAACAGCAGGTCTTAATAGCAAAGCTTCGTTTGCTATGTTAGGTTATTAGATTTAAAAAGGAAGTTATCACAACAGTTGGTGCTTGGATCTACAAGAATATTATATGACCTGTTCTTGAAGATTGTAATGATGGTGATGACTGGTTTGTTCGTGGATCTTTTAACCCTAAAACAGTGAGTTCTTTTTATAAAATAATCGCTTCCCTTTTGGTTAGGGATTCGTTGTTCTTAGGGTTTGGTTATATTATCATCATTATGGGATCTGATCGATGTGCATATAGCTAAACGTTTACGGGTTTGATATAGATCTGGTTGGATATGATTTATTGGCTGGGTTGAAACCCTAATTTTTGGGTATTTATCCTTAATATGGTAACCTTTTGATGAAGTGTTTAATTCGTTACCTGATAGTGAACTACTGGTGTTTATTGAATGAATCTGTAAATGGATACAAACAAAGGTTCGTTAGTGCTGTTTGTTGGTCCTAATAAACAGGATCTGAATGAGCCTTGATAGTCCTTTGAATAAATCCAAAGATACTATGAGAGACAATAACTGTGAATATAAATATTGACGCGGAATATCAATATCTATACCAAGATGAACACAAGAACGAAATACTAAAATTGCTATTACTATTACTATTTGATTGTGAATGCTCAATCAACTCATATGTTTACAATACTATTCTATGTTCCTTTTATAGGCTTAAGGAACCCTAAACGCGTTAAGAGATAATACTTATCTCCTCCTAGATTAACGCTAATGATAACTATTACTAAAATTACTACATAAACAGACTTAACTAGTACTGCCACTCTACCAGTACTAACTATAATACTGCCAGACTTAATATTAGTACTGCCAGTATTAACTAATACTACCAGACTTAACTGTTATACTACCAGTATTAAGTATTTTACTATATATTTCCCAACAGACCGCATGGCTAGCAAGACCTTAGGATTCTTGCATTGGAGTCATGCATGCTATCATTTTCATTTCGTATTTTCAATTTAAGATATTTTGATTTTGATGTTTTTGAATCTTCTACTTTATGACTATGTATTGTTATGGTTACGATTAACATTGATACAAGTCTCCTCTTGTGTCGGGTGTCGGTCATGACATTTTGGTTTAGTTTTCATTTAGTGATTTTCTATGGTTATATCAATGTGTTATGACGATCTCTCTCTCGTTACGCCTCGCGTTTCCGCCTTAGCGGGGTGTGACACCATACCACGAGGAAGCTGAAAACAAAACCTTAGTTGAATCCCATGAACGTCTCAAGTTCGAAAATGACGATTTCATCTGTCGTGGGCACATCCTCAATGCTATGCCGGATCCACTCTTCGACGTATATCAGATCTATCTCACGGATAGGGAACTCTGGAATGCTCTCGAGGAACGATACTTCATGGAAGACGAAACAAGTAAGAAATTTATTGTTTTTAAATTTAGCTTACAATACTGGTAGAATCTTGGCCCAAAACAAGTATGATAAGGTTGTTGGTAGTCTTATGTATGTCATGACATGTACAAGACCTGATATCGCTTATGCCGTAGGAAGATTAAGTAGGCATACTAGTAGTCCAGGCAAGGAATATTGAGATGCTATAAATCGAGTATTTAAATACTTAAAGAAAACCATGGATTATGGTTTGGAATACAACGGAGATCCATCAGTATTAATTAGTTATATTGACTCGAGTTGGATAACTAAACAAGAAGACTACGCATCCACAAGCGGATGGTTATTCACTTTTGGTGGGGGTGTAGTGTCTTGGGGATCAAAGAAACAGAGTTGCTTAACAGACTCTACTATGGCAGCATAGTTTGTGGCACTGGCTCAATGTTGTAAAGAAGCAGATTGGCTACGGGACTTGTTAATAAACATACCTTTATGGCCAAAACCTATGCCTCCAATCTTTGTGCTTTGTGATAGTCAATCTACGCTATCAAGAGCGTACAATGGTAAGTTCAGAATATTGGACTTAGACACAGGCAAGTCAATCAGTTGATAAATGGTTGGGTGATCACCGTTAGCTTCTTACGATCTAGTAAGAACTTAGCTGACTTTCGTAAAAGGATTACCAAGAAAACTGATTGAAAGTACTTTGCAAGGGATGGGACTCAAGCCCATGTACAAGTAGCACCCATGATGAAACCTTGTCTTGACGCTTGGTTATTCACCAAGTCTCTTAAGAAGTAAAAGTACATCATCCGAACGTAAATGAATTTCTACAAAATTCAGGAAAATACCATCCCAAGGTTAGTGGAAATTGGAACCGTAATGCAGTTAAGGTTGAATAGAATTCTTAATGGACTTATAACACAAATTGTGTTGGATTGTTATACGAGAACAATCTTGATAATGTCCACCTATCTGAATGTGGAAGTAAGGCCGCTTCCTATGAGCTCAAGGGCTTGGCTCGAAATCATTTTGAGAAACCGAGATATAGACCCATGGCCAGTTTTAACGCGTAGGCACAAATTGGATTGAATGAACGAGAGGAAGGATATGCGTGAAGCGTTTTCGTTTAGCATATAAAAGAAGATGGTTCAATGACTTTGGTTCAACCATCCTTACCTTAGTTAAGCTTGAGCGTTTTCACTACGTAAAGATTCAAGGTGTAATATTCCATCTTTACTTATGCATAACACCCCCGGGGATTTCAGAAAGGGTTAAGTCTTATGTGTCTTTTCAAAACCTACGTCTATTTTGAAAATGGTGGGGGATTGTTAGGTAATTATTTTCAAAACAAACATAAGTCAATTTGGGTCGAGTCTTAGGAAGAAAATAAAGAGTTTTGTTGTGTTTTGAATCTGATCCACGAATTTGCTATTAGCGACAGTTTTTTCTATCACAAAACCGTCGCTAATTAATCATTATTATTGAAAAACGAGTCAATTCAAAAAGGTGGCGGTTAAATCTGTTATAAGGGTGTTTGTGATTGAACCATCACTACTGTTTCTAGTGATAAAGATTAGTTACGCTTTTTCTCTTGCTAAGTCGTCGCTAAACCGTCACTAATAGCACATTTTTTAGAACCAATATGACTATTTGAATGGTCATGAGATTGCCTACAAATATTGTCATCCTTCTGCGTGTTTTGATCATCTAAAACCAAAATAAACACATACAAAACCTTTCTTTCAATATACCCGATTTTTATAAATAATAGTGCTATAGAACTATTATTTGTAGTGTCTTGAAAACCTCGATAACTCGGTAGTTCATCCGGATTATCACCACTTCGTGTAGTGTTGATAGTTGCTACATACGTTTCTTCATTGTATCTTGGGAGGCAATTCGTCGGTAACCCAAAACACGATTGTTCGAAAGAATGGTGGGGGCGAAATTGCTTTAAGGACCGAGAGAACTCGCCTTGAAGTAACAAGTAGTTGTACGAAACACACTATCATAAAATCATCTTTATCAAACCTCGAAACTAACAATAACATGGTGGAGGATTGTTGGGTAATTATTTTCAAAACAAACATAAGTCAATGTGGGTCGAGTCTTAAGAAGAAAATAAAGAGTTTTGTTGTGTTTTGGTTTTGATCCACGAATTTGCCATTAGCGACAGTTTTTCTGTCACAAAACAGTCGCTAATTAATCATTATTATTGAAAAAACTCATCAATTCGAAAAGGTGGCTGTTAAATATGTTATAAGGGTGTTTGTGACTGAACCATCACGACTATTTCTAGCGATAAAGATTAGTAACGCTTTTTCTGTCGCTAAACCGTCACTAATAACACCTTTTTGAGAACCAATATGACTATTTGAATGGTCACGAGATTGCCTATAAATATTGTCATCCTTCTGCGTGTTTTGATCATCCAAAACCAAAATAAACACATACAAAACCTTTCTTTCAATATACCCGATTGCTATACATAATAGTGCTATAGAACTATTATTTGTAGTGTCTTGGAATCCTCGATAACGCGATAGTTTATCCGGATTATCACCACTTCGTGTAGTGTTGATAATTGCTACATACGTTGCTTCATTGTATCTTGGGAGGCAATTCGTCGGTAACCCAAAACACGATTATTCGAAAGAATGGTGGGGGCGAAATTACTTTAAAGACAGAGAGAACTCGCCTTGAAGTAACAAGTAGTAGTACGAAACACACTATAATAAAATCATCTTTATCAAACCCCAAAACTAACAATAACATGGTGGGGGATTGTTGGGTAATTATTTTCAAAACAAACATAAGTTAATTTGGGTCAAGTATTAGGAAGAAAATTAAGAGTTTTGTTGTGTTTTGGTCTTGATCCACGAATTTGCTCTTAGCGACAGTTTTTCCTATCACAAAACCGTCGCTAATTAATCATTATTTTTGAAAAAACAAGTCAATTCGAAAAGATGGCGGTTAAATACGTTATAAGGGTGTTTGTGACTGAACCATCACGACAGTTTCTAGCGATAAAGATTAGTGACGCTTTTTCTGTCGCTAAGTCGTCGCTAAAGCGTCACTAATAGCACATTTTGAGAACCAATATGACTATTTGAATGGTCACGAGATTGCCTATAAATATTGTCATCCTTCTGCGTGTTTTGATCATCCAAAACCAAAATAAACACATACAAAACCTTTCTTTCAATATACCTGGTTGCTATAAATAATAGTGCTATAGAACTAATATTTGTAGTGTCTTGAAAACCTCGATAACTCGGTAGTTCATCCGGATTATCACCACTTCTTGTAGTGTTGATAATTGCTACATACGTTGCTTCATTGTATCTTGGGAGGCAATTCATCAGTTACCTAAAACACGATTGTTCGAAAGAATAGTGGCGGTGAAATTTTTTAAGGACAGAGAGAACTCGCCTTGATGTAACAAGTAGTAGTACGAAACACACTATCATAAAATCATCTTTATCAAACCCCGAAACTAACAATAACATGGTGGGGACATAAGTCAATTGGGTTGAGTCTTAGGTAGAAAATAAAGAGTTTTGTTGTGTTTTGGTTTTGATCCTCGAATTTGCTATTAGCGACAGTTTTTCTGTCACAAAACCGTCGCTAATCAATCATTATTATTGCGTCAATTCAAAAAGTTGGCGGTTAAATCTGTTATAAGGGTGTTTGTGACTGAACCATCACGACTATTTTTAGCGATAAAGATTAGTGACGCTTTTTCTGTCGCTAAACCGTCACTAATAGCACCTTTTTGAGAACCAATATGACTATTTGAATGGTCACGAGATTGCCTATAAATATTGTCATCCTTCTGCGTGTTTTGATCATCCAAAACCAAAATAAACACATACAAAACATTTCTTTCAATATACCCGATTGCTGTAAATAATAGTGCTATAGAACTATTATTTGTAGTGTCTTAAAAACCTCGATAACTCGGTAGTTCATCTGGATTATCACCACTTCGTGTAGTGTTGATAATTGCTACATACGATGCTTCATTGTATCTTGGGAGGCAATTCGTCGGTAACCAAAAACACGATTGTTCGAAAGAATGGTGGGGGCGAAATTACTTTAAGGACAAAGAGAACTCGCCTTGAATTAACACGTAGTAGTACGGAACACAATATCATAAAATCATCTTTATCAAACCCCGAAATTAACATAATTGTTTTTACTTGTTAACTATAGTTTATTCAGCAGACAATCATTTCGACAGAGCCCTCCTGTAATAAAACCATGGTTGTGTTTGAGACGGGGTTTTTAAGAGCTTTTAGAGGTTTGAGCGGGTAGGATAAGTTAACATATACAATAAAGTTTTTTTTCCCACACACGCGTATGTAAGCTTTTATAATCCATAAGTTTTCAAAAGCTCAAGCTCATTGGAAGGAGTTTATGAGGGCTTATAGCTAGTCAAATTACTTAAATAACTTTCAAAATATATTGGGTTATCAAACAAAAGCTCTTAATTTAATTTGATGTGTTTTTGTGCGATTTTACATTAATAAGCTTTAGCTCAAACTAATTCGCTAAAAAACTCATAAAAACATAAACTCCAGCTTTTACCTTGTAATCTAAGCTTCAGTCTTAACCCCAGCCGCCGCCTCGGCTCATTTCACCAAAGATACCCATTATAAATATACACAATAGGGGACAAAAACGCAGTCGTTTTGCCCCTGGGTCTTCCCTCGCTGTCATTTGGGCTAATTTGCCAAGCCCAGTTACCTATTATAAATAATGACCACAAAATATATATAGCAGCCCACATGGAAGCTTCAGGCTCCCGCTTTTTTATTGGGCTAGCCCAAAAACCAATACACTTCAGCAGATGAATTCTTCAGCCCAACCTTCAATCTTAATATATTATTTTTCTTCAACTTTCGAGATAATTCTTCAGCATATGAATCACACATAAACGTCATCTGAATAAATATTTCCAAGATAATTCATCTTTCAAAAATTAAAGTATCTAACCTTTTGTCTATTGATTTATCTGTTTGGGTTTTGTTGTGGTTTCGCTTAATTTTTGCAGGTGGTAAAGGTTTTGAAGGTTTCGTTATTAAGCTTGGAATTGCATGTAAGAGGCCGTTTCTTAATCCACTTTGTAAGTTTACAAACCCTGATTGAAGGATATTTATATTACTATATTTTACGTTTTTTGATATGGGTTAACCTTAAAAGTGTGGTTTCTTAATGTGCTTATTAAGTGTTTGTTAAAAGTCCACAGTGAAAAATTTTAAAGTTTCTTATAAAATTCGATTTGGGTTTTATTGATGATGTATTTTTTGAAGTGGGTCTTCCTTAAAATGTGGTCTTGAGATACTTTATCTAAAGTTTCTGTTTTATAACAAGTGTTGAGACGAGCATACAATATTACTTGATATTTTTCTCTTTGAAAATTGCCTGATTTGGCTTTACTTGAAAGGGGTCCGGACGGCTGAGTTATTGCGTAAAAATTATTCACGAGGTTGTAAGCAATTAAACAACACTCTATTTGACCTATTTGAGTCGTTAGGACTATTTCATAATCCAGATTGACCATTTGAAGCATCCACTTTTTGTACAACGCTCTTTTATTCAAGTAAGGGGTTAATTTAATTTAGTGCTATATCAATATTAGGATAAGGGTGCTGTGCTCAGCAGGTTCAAGTTATGGCGTTTGAGTACTTTGGAGGAAAATTGATGGTAGGATCCAACTATACAAAAGATGCGTCTCTAACGGTAAGTTTTTCATTATTTAAATCTACTCTTTTTTCTCGCTCCGTGATAGTGTTTTCGATATATTTTGTTGCTTGGAGTTGTCTTGATCACCTTTTATGATCCTAGGGCGGGGTGTGTGTGTGACTTTTGGAAGTCACGCCTATTGTTGACAATAGTCTGATCACTAGAAAAAAAAGTGAAGGGGAAAAGATATTTAAAAGCAACAATGACGAAAACAAATGTGGAATTATGAGAGTAAACATAATAGGAGAAAACATAAAAGATTTTAAAGCAATTATCGATTTCTTACTAAATGCATAAACTATCTCTGTGTTTGTAAGTAGATGTGTACGTAATTCACGCTGTTAATTTTGAAGCACAACACATCCTCTTAATCTTCTGTATATTTATTTAGTCCTTTACACCATCCGAGTATCAATGCGCACTATATCGAAACATCCTTTTTTTTCAGCCGCCCGTGCAAAGATGTTGCTAATTCGTGCAGAACGGAGCTACAGACAAATGTTATTTCTGCATCTTTGTGACTTCACCTATTGTTGTTATGCATAGGTTATGCTTCACCTTTGTGTTCGTGACTTCTACTCTTTGTTGTTCAGCATCTTTGTCGACCTTCACACAATGTTATTTTCACGGTAACTAAAATGTTTCTGTTTCACAGGTGACGTCCTAGCTCTTTTTCTAAGCTGCTACTTGAGGTGTCTATATAGTTGTGCTTTGGGTTTCCTTTGTTTTGTGACCCCATGAAATGTTGTTTCTGGTTCTTGATCCTCAATGTTGGTAGCTAGCTGTTTCAGCTCACTATGACTCTCAGCCTAGCTTTCACGCTCGAACAAGTATATCGGCTAACCTTTACTGGCGATTAGTCAAACTTTACTTGCTTAATCTGCTAACGGCTTATTACTCATCACGCTCATCACACAGTAGCTGTGTTCTTTAGTTCTTAGGGATTTTAATAACCGAATCATCTCCATAAACGACCATGTATGTATTTTGGGTTCTCATATTTTTTGTCCCTTGATTGTCTACAATAATGTAAATTATTTTTACTCATTATTCCTCATATTCAATGCATGGAGGTTACTAACACATTGACCAAACCAATAGTGTTTACGGTATGTGAAGGAAAGTCAGTCAAAAGGAAGTTGTTACATGAAACGAGCCAACGATGTTATGCGCTCGGAACCAACACTTTGGGACAACCTTGAGAATGCATCAATGGCATGCCGAACATGTAAGTAACTTTACTAAACTACATCACTGTTTTGTTTATAGCAATGCTCAGCCCTTGCAAACCTACACAGAAATGTCGAAGAAAAACCAAGGATGATTCATTGGAACATACGTCATTGGTTTTTTCAGTTTTCGATAATCCATTGTACTTTAACTCATCCTTTTCTGTTTTTAGTTTATGTATATGTTGCTTATTGTTACAAACTATAAAGGTCGATTGATATATGGTTTTGTTTTTAATTATATCAGATGGAAGAAAAAGACGTGTTCTTCATTGGCCTAAATGGGCTGGACTAACAGTCGCTGCTGTTTGGTGCATCCGTGACTGGTGGTTTGTTCGCTGAAAAGGGAATGGGAAAGACATTCCTACTGTAGTTGATGAATTCGGGCTCTTAGTACAGGTTCCTCTCCAAACCTGATCTAAGACCCTAAAGATCCGATGGGAGCCAGTTGAGATCAAATCAAAGGTACCAAGCGGAACCAATGTAAGCATAAATTTAAACTTCTAAACGATGCATAAAGCAACTGTCGTTCTTATCATTCTTAGTTTTTCAGAAAATGGTGAAATGATGAACTACTATTGTTTCTGAGTTTGTACCATGATATATCAATTAACTATATTTAATTTAAATTTGTTGTTAATTTGATGATAGCCTACAAGAACAGTGAAAGTAGGACATCTATCAGATCTAGCTACCGAACGAGAAATTCACGAGTTTTTCTCTTTCTCCAGTGACATTGACCATGTCGAGATCTGCCGGTACACTTTTTTCAATTTTTTAACTTTTGTTTTTTAAAGTTTAATAATTAATTGAATTTATGTTATTGCAGTGATTCGGAGCAAAACAAGATTGCATTTGTTACTTTTAAAGATGCTAAGGCTCTCGAAATTGCATTATTACTTTCGGTAATTTTCTATATTTACTTGCAGGATGATATGTAATTATATCATTTTTGACTTTGTTATGCCACAAGTATTTTCATATGCTCATACTATAATTGGTTATTATGAAAAAAAGAAAGATGGAATTCAAACAAGGTCAGCCCGTTACCGAATCTGTTCGGACTAGGTGTTACCAAAAGTAGGTGTAGAATAAACCCATGCACAAAATTCTGATCAACCAGATACACATTCGGGTAAACTTGATCGGTTTTCAGGTAGAGTATTTGGTTTGCCAGATTAACAAGTCTATTGATCGGGTTAGTTGACATTTTGGCGTAACTGGGTCAGGTGCCAATAATGCCCTATGGCGTGTCCATACCATGCTTTAAAGCTCCACTGTCTAACAATGTAGCTTATTTGGTTTATCCATTTAAGTTTATGATTACAAACATCGAAAAACAAACCTGGTACCAATACTAGCCTAGAATAACTAATCTTTAATTAGTAGTGATTCTGAATGCTTAATTTTGGTTAGCTTTGGTGTGTGAGTGAGCGGATTGAGTTTGTTTGTGTGATTGTTCATTCATATTTCAACTGCTCACTTTGGGCTGATTTGTTGTACTAATAAGCTCAGAAGTACCTTTAACAATTCATTAGGTTGTCTTACAGTCATGCATTTACATTGTACATAACACCTAGCCATAGGTTCTGTTTGAAACTAATACAAATCAGTCATTTTTTTTGCGTGTATGGGTTCTGATGGTATACTATAATGTAGGCATGAAGAGGAAATATGGACAGAAGTTGCCAAGTATTTGGATGGGAAGTCGTAGGTGATGCTGGCAGGAACCATTTAAAAATTCACGTCACTTTTAATTTGTATAGAAACTTACATGAGGAGGTTACTTTGATTGTCTGGTATTTGTAAAGTGAACAATTTAACTAATTAAGTTGATGTTTGTAATTGTATTTATCGTCCGGATTTGGGTTTTAAATTAAACATTAGTTCGATATTAGTGTGTGCAGCGTACATTCATTAGTATTGTTGGTAAAAGTTTTAATTTCTCATCTCTATCACTCATCTTCAATAGTCACTTGCGCTAAACAACAATCACAAAGAAGCAGCCCCGCCGCAACGCGCGGGGTAACTTCCAACTTGTTATAAATAATGACCACAAAATATATATAGTGGAAGCTCACCTCAGTTGACAACAAATGCAGCCATTTTTTTGTTTCCCCAGATAGAAAAAAAAACCTCTACCAATATATTTATAAGTCATGATAAGAAAGTATATATTATCCCGATTTATTACTTACGGAGTTAAGGGACATAGGAAAAAATAAAAAGGAACAACTTAAAGTAATGGGGCAAAGAAAATAAGACTTCAAAGTAATGGAAAAAACATAGTCCCGCTGCAACGCGTGGGCCACTTAGCTTGTTATACGTATACTTAGTGAAAATTATAGGATCTAAAAGTCAGGGTTGATCTTATTTTAACTTTGGCTCACTAATCATAT
>BQNB010200928.1:0-10951 GCA_026074375.1 Tanacetum coccineum
ATATAACTATAATTCCTTAATTACAATAATCACGTCTATAATAAAGCTCAGCAGATTCTATCTCTGTCAACAGAAACGAGAACATGACCAGCAGAAACATAATCAGCAGGAACGCTACTTGAACTGCCATTGGTCTAGGATTTAAAGAATACTTTGGAAAAGACCAACATCACTTATACCTTCTCAACCTCACCAGTCTTGTTTTCTGCCGCATGATCCGGCCAATTCACCATGGAATCAACTGAAACCAAAGCTTTTGGTTCGTCTGTTTTAACTTCTGTGACCTTAAAAGCAGAATACCTAGCCTTATCATCAACAGTCTTCACATTACACTCCCTAGCAAAATGTCCCAATTGAAGACATTTGTAGCATCTAACCTTCCTTCTGTCAAATCTGGCAGGTTGCTGATTGTTATAGTTCATCTTTCGTCCTGCCTTCTTCTCAAATCTGTTAATCCTCAAAGTGAGCATAGCCATTTGCCACTTCAAGTCCAATTCTTCCATCTCCAACTGATCAACCTGGTCAAAGTCTTCATAGATCATATCTTGATCTTGTTCATTCTCAGCAACAAAAGAATGCAGAACACATTCCATTACGTTATCAGAACGACCAGAAGTCTGAGAAACTGATGGAACAATACGCTGCTGATCAGAATAAGTAGGCTTTGAGCCAGAACAAGCAGTTCCAATGAAAGCAGAATGAGTGGGAGCAGCAGCAACTTTCACACCATAACTATGACCAATTCTGACATCAAGTTCAAGTGACCTTAGTTTGTTATACAGGTCATCAAAACTCATTGACTCAAGGCCACCTCTTGTTTTTAATGCCAAAGCAACTTGCGACCACGAAGAAGGAAGGGCTCTTAGAAACTTCAGGTTGATGTCATCATTGTCTGGCCTTGCCTGCACTTGATTCAACTGACTCAGAATCTTCTGAAATCTGTCATAACCCTTATGTAGGCCTTCTTCTTCTGTCACAGAGAATTCTGCAAACTGCTGTTTAAGCATAGTCTTCTTCATCTTCTTCGATTCTTCATTCCCACCAAACCTAGCCTTGACTGCCATCCAGATATCCCTTGCATCATCATAATGATGAAAATCGGGCATATGATCTTCAGGTAGAGCCTGAAGCAACAAGGTTCTCACCTTATTTTCCCTTTGTACAGCAACATGTTCATCAAGAGAAACAGGAGGATGAACAATTGTATTTCCTTTTGCATCTTTTCCCAACCTCTTTGGGCTGTTCCCTTGCTGAACAATCCTCCAAAGATTATGATCAGCATTCTGTATCCAGTACTCCATCTTCATAGCCCATATCTCATATTTTTCCTTCTCTAGATAAGGAAATTTTGCATTGTTGGCAGAGATAGTGGCTGTTTGGAACTGTTGAAACTGTTGTGACTGGACATTATTAGGGTACTGCTGACCAGTCGGGTTGGTTTGTGCAGGATGAGTATGTTGAGTGTGAACAGCAGGTTGTGAGAAAGCAGTCTGAGTGAATGTAGGCATTGGTTGTATGGGTTCAGGCATGAAGGTATCATCTTGAGTGAATGAAGGTGAAGCAGATGGATTAGGCATGAAGGTATCATCTTGAGTGAATGAAGGTGAAGCAGATGAATTAGGGATAGGATACGTAAAGGGTGACTGAGTAGGTATAGTAGGCATGGGTTCTGACATAATTAAAGATTAGAGAAAACAAGGTTTTGATGTGGTACTACGTAATTCTTCTTTATCAGAGGCTCTCTCCAGGCTCTGATACCACTTGTTAGGATCTAGAACTAGATAGATCTTCTAGCCTTTGAGAATGTATAGTACTTATGTAATCACAAGCACATACGTGAGAGACTCTATCAAATGTTTAGGCGGAAACTAAACGATTCAATAAAGAAGAACAATATGAATAACGATCCTCTATGGATCTCTCTATTGATAATAAATTGATTTTGTGTTTTTACAATCGGTGTCCAACCCTAATGCTAAAGGTTTCTTTTATAGAGAAGAAACCCTAAATTAGTCAACAAGAAAACTAAAATCTCGTAAGAGATATACATCAATATCAATCACTTCCTAATTTATCTCATTCCTATATTAATGAGATAATACTAAAATATAACTATAATTCCTTAATTACATTAATTACGTCTATAAATAACAATCAGCAGATTCTATCACTGTCAGCAGGAACGAGAACATGACCAGCAGAAACATAATCAGCAGGAATGCTATTTAAACTGTCAGCAGGAACGACTTAGTGCTATCAGCAGAAACGAATATGTCTAACAGCAGAAACGACACTTAGTCGTTTGTAATTTGTTCCAACAACAGACAACCTCGTCAGTGAGTATTCCAGCCTTCAAAAGAGCACTCTGAATGGTAGTTGGCTGAGTCGCCCGAAGCATACCATAGATTTGAGGTGCCAAACCATTGATGTACCTCTTGATTCTCAAAGATTCAGGAGTAACCATGTGAGGAACTACTTTGGCCAGTTCATGAAACCTGTCAGTGTAGGCGACATGATTAGCTCCTACCATTATGGGGTTCCAAAACTCATTCTCCAGCTTTTCCATCTCGTTGCTTGGGCAGAACTCCTCCATAAGCAACGCCCTAAAATCATTCCAACTCATACCAATTGCTGCTTCACGACCTCTTTCTTGGACTTGCGTGTTCCACCAAGTCAAAGCTTTGTTCACAAAACAACTAGCAGCATACTTCACTCTCTGGTTCGCAGTACAACCACAGTTATCAAACACCGACTTCATCTTTTCTATCCAACGGGTGAGTGCTACTGCACCACCCTTTCCATCAAACTCCTTAGGGTTACAAGAAGTGAAAGTCTTATAGGAACATCCATTGTTCCCACCATTTCCATTTCTTCCATTCCCATTGTTCACATTAGCAGTCACTTGAGTGACGATCTGAGGAATGATATTCTGCAACTGCTGCGCAATTATTGTAGCAAGGTCAGGATTCGGCTCTGGGCTCGGTTCCGGGTTTGGGTTTTGACGCGTAACTCGAACCATGTTTCTATAAAAGGAAATAAATAATATACATTACATCGAAGAAGACGAATTTCGATTCCTATACCTCTATAATAGTATATATATATACATACTACTATCATAATACTATACACCAAATATGTTAACACTAACCAATGTAATCATACTTGTAAGTCCACTTGTGCCGGGGTGCGTGAATAATTATGTTGGCCACCATAATTATAGAGGCTCCCTAGCACAAACATACTTCTCCTATGATGACACTCCATAGTTTAACACAACATTCACATACCATTTAATTAATCACATAGCAGCACATAAGGAAACAATTTCAACCTTAACTCCATCCATTTCATAAAATACTAAATCAATATCCAAAACATCAAACTCAATATTCAAAAATAACAATCCCTAAAATATGGTTCCGACTAAAGACCGACAAATAAACCTAAAATGGATGACAAGAGGATGCCCTAAGGTTAACTACTAGCTGTGGATTCAAGATCCGAGTCGCTGTTTGATATAACATATTCCATCTTTTCCCAAACTTCTTTCAACTCTTCATTCTCCTTCACTTCTTCCTCTGTTGCTAACTTGATTCCACGAAACTTTCCAGGAAACTTGATGACAGTGCCCTCCTTGGTTGTCACCTTTGTTTTCCATTCCATTACTGACTCTCCCCTAACCTTCTTCATGATCATCTTCTCTTCAATATGGCATGGATAAAGGTCAATTGGAACTCGGGTCCTACGATTTGTTCTCTTCATCCTAAGTCCTGTCTCTAGCTCAATGAAACTCCTACACCCGGTTGCAAAGACGGTTCCCCAACGAAACTTCTTATGGAAATGGGAAGGCATAGCTAACTAATAACGAGGCAATACGTACTAAATCAGCTATGTGTATGCAACAAAACTAAGACGATAACTTAACAAAATAGGAAATATAAAAGCTATGTAAAATAGAGGGGAAGCATAGAAGTTATAAAAATAAACACTTAAGCCCTAAATGCATCTACATGAAGGACTCCTAGGTTTTAAAATGATAAAAATAGCCCATAAAACAAGTAGACTTATCAAAGTCCGAAGTCGGAACGCTTCCGATATTGATTTTTAGATTTACGCGGGAAAACCTCCCGGTTTATCGGCAATTTAACACGTAAGTTATAACAGTCAAAATAGTAAACGGAAAAGTTTAATATATAGACCTAAAATTTACGGGGTGTGACATCATTTCCCCGTTAAAAGAGCTTTGTCCTCAAATCTCAGGACGTAGCTTGAGATGCGGGTTCCGAGTTAGCAAAAAAATGAGGGTACTTTTTCTGCATTTGGTCTTTGCGCTCCCAAGTATACTAGGGACCTCTTCTTGAGTTCCAGCGGACCTTCACGATTGGAATGCGACTTTGCTTCAGACATTTAACTTCATGATCTATAATTTTAGACCGGTTCTTCAATGAAATTGAGCATGTCGTCGACGTGGATTTCGTCCAACGGCATAGCGAGCGGTTCATCAATAAGCACTTCTTAAGATTTTGAGACGTGAAAGGTACTATGAACATGTCTTAGTTGCTCTGGTAGTTCTTGTTGATATGCAACCGTTCCCACCTTGGCGAGAATTTTAAAAGGTCCAATATAACGAGGGTTCAGCTTTCCCCGTTTGCCGAAATGTATTACTCCTTTCCAGGGCGATACTTTCAGCATGACCTTATCCCCAACCTGAAACTCCAATGGCTTGCATCTCTTATCAGCGTAGCTCTTTTATCGAACAAGTAAACTTGGTAACGATTCATGATTGATAACCTTCTCGGTTGTTTCACGAACAATTTCTGGGCCAGTGAGCTGAGCATCTCCCACCTCAGCCCAACAGATAGGTGACTGACATTTGCGACCATACAATGCCTCAAAAGGTGCATCTTTAATATTTGTTATGTAGCTATTGTTGTAGGAGAACTCTATTAAGGGTGATGTTGTCCCATCCCTTTCCAAAATCTATCACACATGCTCGAAGCATGTCTTCCAATGTTTGGATAGTCCTCTCACTTTGACCATCTGTTTTTTAGGTGGTACGCTGTACTCATATCTAATTGAGTTCCAAAAGCTTCTTAAAGAGATTGCCATAATTGAGACACGAACCTGCCATCGCGATCAGAGATGATCAAAACAGGCACTCCAGTACTCAGGCCCCAAACCCCTTCATTTCAAGAACAGCCTATCATTTTACACCATTGAGTCATTTCCCTTATTGGCAGAAAAAGAGCAGATTGAGTGAGACGGTCGACAATAACCCAATCCTAACTTTCCCACATTGCCGTCTTTAGGTACTTTGTTCACGAATGTCCATATGTTAAAACCACCACATACCATTTAGGTATATAATGAAGAACCACCCTAACCGTACTGAAACATACAACTTCATTAGACCTTTGCGCAAGATCATACACTTCCTCACATATAGAGGTAAAATCTAGCATTCAAGTAGGTCCACCAATATAGCATCTTTAAATCTTGGTATATATTTGACCACTCCAATGAGGATAAGAATACTTTTGACTTATTCTTACACGATCAAAATCAAAGCTCTCAAGTCACCAAAACATGGTATCCAGCTTCTAAACTTCAACACGCGTTCTAACGTTACGAGGCGTCTAGTTAATCTTAATCATGCCACACAAGTCTTCTATTCTGTATTCTCTTCTTTTCTCGCCTCACCTGATCATTCAAGATTCGCGCAGGTGATGTTCAACCGATTTTCATAACCAAAGGCTCGAACACATAGTGGCTTAGGTCTACACTTTCCGGCTCAACGCATCTGATCTGCCACCACGTCCGCCTTTCCTGGGTGGTAACGTAACTCATAGTCGTAGTCACTTAACAGCTCTAACCATCTATGTTGTCTCATGTTCAACTCATTCTGATCTAGAATATGTTGCAAACTCTTATGATCAGTGAACACAATGCATTTCATGCCATAGAGATAGTGTCTCCACATCTTGAGAGCGAACACCACAGCTCCCAATTCTAAGTCATGTGTCATGTAGTTCTTCTCATGGATTTTGAGTTGGCGGGATGCATAAGCTATGACTTTCTCCTTCTGCATCAACACTGCGACTAATCCCTTATGAGAAGCGTCACAACAAACCACGAAGTTTTCACTCCCTTCGGGCAATGCCAAAATCGGCGCACTACACAACTTTTGCTTTAAGGTCTGGAAGCAGTTTCCTCCTTTTCACCCCAATCGAACTTTACACTTTTCTGAGTCAGCTTCATCATAGGCTTGGCAATCTTTGAGAAACCTTCGATAAATCATCGGTAGTAGCCGGCAAGACCTAGAAATTAACGAATTTCTATAGGGGTCTTGGGTGATTCCTAATCCTTGATTGACTCAATCTTCACAGGATCAACGTGAATGCCCTCACTATCAATCACGTGACCAAGAAATTGTACTTTCGACAGCCAAAAGTCACACTTCGAGAATTTGGCGTACAATTCTTCTTTCTTGAGCAATTCCAAAATTAATCTGAGATGTGCATCATGTTCTTCTTTGGTCTTAGAGTAGATCAAGATGTCATCAATGAACACGGTCATAAATTTGTCTAAGTACGGTCTGCATACTCGGTTCATCAGGTCCATGAACACTATGGGCGCGTTAGTCAACCCGAATGGCATCACTTGGAACTCGTAATGACCATAGCGAGTTCTAAACACCGTCTTTGGGATATCCTCGTCACGAACTCTGAGTTGGTGATAACCAGACCTTAAGTCAATCTTCGAGTACACACTGGACCCTTGCAGTTGATCAAACAAGTCGTCGATTCTCGGAAGTGGGTATCGATTTTTCACAGTAAGCTTGTTAAGTTTACGATAATCAATACACATCCGAAAAGATCCATCTTTCTTCTTGACAAAAAAAACTGGAGCTTCCCAGGGTGAGGAACTTGGTCTTATGAATCCCTTGTCAGAAAGTTCTTGTAGTTGGGTAGATAATTCTTTCATCTTCGACGGTGCTAACCTATACGGGGCTTGAGCTACAGGTGCAGCACCTGGGACTAAGTCAATCTGAAATTCGACTTATCGTGTGGGTGGTAGTCCAGGTAAGTCTTCCGGAAAAACTTCCGGAAAGTCCCATACAGTCGGCACGTCTTCAAGTCGCTTCTCCTTCGACTTGTCTTCGGTTTCCTTCACCATAACTTGTGCCAGGAATAATTGAAAACCTTTCTCGATATACTTCTAAGCCTTCACACATGAGATAATGCTTAATGTAGATTTCTTCTCTTTATCACTCTTGTCTCCTTGAACGATCAGACTCTCATTTCCATAGGGAATACGCACTATCTTCTCATCACAGACAATCACTGCATGATTCTTTGCTAACCAATCCATGCCGATGATGACGTCGAAACTACCCAACTCTATGGGCATCATATCAGTGTTAAATGGGTATCCTAGCAACCCTAATGTACAGCCTCTAAGCACAGTATTAGTTTCTGAAGTTCGTTCATCAGCTAGTTCGACAGCATAGCTAACGTCTAAGGCAGAGGGAGTAATATCTAACAGTGCACTAAAAGTACTTGACACGAAACTTCTATCGGCACCCGCACCGAATCCAAAAAAACATATAAGCATTGATGATCGTGATAAAGATAACGTACCCGTGCAGTGATTGAGACACCTCGGGCTCAGCGCCACCGTCCTCCATGACATCCGCTTTGCCTCTTGCATCGTAGGACTCTCGCTTTGTTCCCCACGGTTTCTGTTCATGATCAAGTGGGGACAATCCATCCGGTAATGTCCTTGTGCTACCACTACTCAAAACACGTAATAACTACCTGATTCGGTACCCTGGAGTTCCTTGAGTAAGGTACAATCACAACAATCTTGGCAATCCCCTGGCTAGATGTCCAATCCCTTAAAGTTACTACACTTAGAGCAGTACACTGTCCTTCGTGTGTAGCATTACCCTTATTGCCAGAAAGTGAAGTGATCCTTCAAACACATTCTTCTTATTATGTAAACAAGCCTGATATAGGCTTCTAGCAACATTCTGTACCTCTCAGTATCTGTCATTTGGTGGGGCGGTTGTTGCCTACAGTGTTTCCATAGTTGTTAGTTTTCAATCTCCTCTGTCTCGCATTTCTTACCAGCATAGCTCTTACTACTTCAGATCCATCAAGTTTTGGCAATTCAAACATCATCTTGTAGTCTATTGTGGGTTCTGCGCAATTACATTTCCTTAATATATCATGAAGACCTCAATGAATTTCACTACCGAACTTCCTCCTCGGGGGCCATTTTGTACAACATCAGGTCAGTATATGTTCTTTGAAATCTCCTTGAGTATATACATATCAAATTCAATTTGGAGCTTTGTTTTTTCTTCATGGTTAAGTTCCACAGTTCAGTTTCCATTTTCTGAATCTCATTCCTTGGGCATTACACTTCAGTCATTAGCTTCATGAGCTCTTTTCATGACATGGCAAATGCAGCCTCAGTCCCAATAGTCCTCTTATGTGAGTTCCACCAAGTTAGTGCCACCTGTCCAACAATGGTGCAAGTACATACCTTAACTGGGACATCTTTAGGCTAGTTGCTGATATGGAACACTGTATTTCCATCTTCTCAAACCATCTTATCAATCCTACAACTCCTTCCATTCCCTTAAAGTTGAGTGGTTGACACTTCATGAAGTCCTGGTAGGTGCATTCTCTAGCAACAGGTCTATCACCTCTAACATTATCATCTGGATTCTTATTTCCACCATTTCCATTTCCACCATTTCCATTGTCGCCATCACTGCTATTTTGGCTTTGGTTTTCAGTCTCGAGAGCATTGGCGGCACGGGTCGCCTCATGAGCAGCCAACGCTTCTTCTACACATCGGTTAACGAGTTCTTCGATTACTTCAGGGGTCATACCGGAACGAGTGTTAGTCATTGTTCTACATCACAAGACACAACCCATGGTGAGATTTTGAAACGAATACACGATTATTAGATAACGATAATTTAATACATGCTATGAAATAAAATATAATTACAACACGATTGCCAGAACGAATAAATAACAATATAGATAAATAAGCGAGAGAGTCAAAACAAGCTTTTCATTTCATGAATAAAAGCATAATTCGGTTACAACCAAAATCCAAAATAGGTACATGATCCACAATTATTTCTACTGCTAACATCTAGACCTAACCATCAGTCTAGTGTCCTACATGATCATGGTACTACTAGTCTAAGGGCGAAAACCCAAACGTCTCTCAACATATGACTCCAACCTCCTAAGTCTCCCCCGAGTATCATCGCGATCCCTACGAACCTGACGAAACTCCTCCTGTGAAAGAGACATGTGAAGACGAAGACTGTTCACACGATCCCTCTCGATATCCAACATAGCACGAACCTTGAGGTTCTCCAACCTCAAGCTGTCAATCCTCTCGATCATACTAACTCTCTGTCCCCTAGCTATCAACTGATCAGCCTCCAACCGTCTCTGAGCAGTCTCAATCCCGACAATCCTATCAATACGAACCTCAGACATGTGATGGTAAAAGTCACGCACAGCATCATCCAAGTCAATCGGCATATCCTCGAATGACCTAACAATGCCATCCCTAGTGCCAGACGAATCAGAAGAATCCTCTCCAGCTGGCTCTACAATCTCCTCCTCAACTATCGGTGCCGACATCGGGTCGATACCTACCTCAACCGTGTCTCCAGCACTGGTGTCAGCCTCATATCCCTCGGTGTCATCCCTGACATCCCTAGGGTCAATCTCAACATGATCTCTAACATCATCCCCATCACCAATACCCAACTCCATATCAACCTCAGTCTCTATAGGATCAATCTCGGTATCCTCCTCTATGCTAGCCTCAGACGAATATGAATCTCTGAACCTCTTATGAGGTGGTAAGAGATCAGCACGGGTAGGAGCTAATGATCCTATAACTGGCGTAGATGATGGTACAGAATCAACCGGGGATCTACATCTCTTGCGAGATGGTCTAGCAGAATGTGAAGATGAATGCAGTGGTCTCTCTGATGAATCTCCTGATGATGACTCTGATGTAGTCGGTGGATACAAAGTAGATAATGGAGCAGCACACCAACAACGAAATGCCTCACTACTCGTGGTGCTCTCCTCATAGGTAACACAATCTGGTGATACATCACTAGAAGAAGGTCCAGAAGATGCCTGATCTGATATCCAAACCCACAGAGATGAACTGGCGAAGAAACTAAATATGAACTGAAGAAGATTAAGTGATGGTCTGAAGAACGAGGTGATGCATGCCTCGATGCTAATCTACGAGCTGGTAAAGGTCTAACTCTCTTCCTCTCAATCAACAACTTACGCGGCCCATTAAGGTGGGTGCGGTAAGGTCGACCAAAAAGAATAGCCTTCCCAGGTCGAATAAGAAACGTTTTACCGTCCGCGAATCTCGGACGGGGCAGTAACAGGAGCAATAGGAAACTCATATGATGATGATGGACGTGCTGTTACCCTGCTCCTCCAATGAGCAACAGTAGCAACATAAGGGTCTTGCGATGGTGGTCCATCAGAAGAATCAAGAGCCTCAGAAGAATCGATGCATAAAAATGGTGAAATAGCTGGTAGTGGGGAAATGTGCTTTGGTAAAGACATCTCATCTGGTGAATCAGAATTCGAACCCGAATAGGGAACCAAGCCACACAATCCGGTAGGTGAAGCGACGAGAGTCGTCTCAACCACAGGAGCGCCAGATGAAATAAAAGGAGCAATAGTAGAAGTCTCTGGAGCAACCACAGAAGTAGAAGGAATAACAATAGGAATATCACCAAAAAGAATAACCTGAATGGGCGGTGATCCCACACTCTCATCCGAAGAATCAGAAGAAATAGCAATAACTGAAGCTGCCATGATCTGCACAAGCAAAAGTTTATATAAATCTCCTTTATATGAAACCATGCAAGGCA
>BQNB010200929.1:0-10951 GCA_026074375.1 Tanacetum coccineum
AGGATTGACTTCTTTGGTTCAAAAATCTCAGAGTTTCTAAGCGGCTCAAGGATGTGTTTGAAGGCGTTTGTTACATTTCTTAGTGGGTTATTTGGAAGTTTCACAATCAAGTTTTATTTGGGATCAACTTCCCTCGTTTAGATTTCCTTTTTGACGATATTGTTCGCTTGTCTTTTCATTAGTGCTCTAGTCGTTGTAGCTCAAATTTTGATTGGAACACTTGGATGAAAAATCCTAGTTTCATTATTTTGTAATATTTTCCTAGCTCCTTGCTAGTTTTTATATAAAACGTCGTTAAAAAAAACAAACAACATCTAATGAGTTAATTGCAACCAATAAACGAAACAAGACAAAAAAATTACAGCAACTATTACATATTAGGCATTCTTGTTATGCTTTTTCAATGGCTCGGATGCTGTTTAAAAATGATGGCTGATTTATAAGTGAGCAATATTAGAAAAAATACCAGTCACGCATTTGAAGACAAATTCAGCTTAGATTAATGTATGTCTTAATTGCTACCAGAGAGGTTGTTGATTCAAGTAAACCTCACAATCAGTTATCCTTCTACTCCGCGCAAGGAAACAAAAGATTAAAAAAAAATCATCATTGCCAAATTAAGCGCAACTTATATACGTTTTCATATCAAATGCAACATTCTGTAGGCATAGTAAATTATGCAATATACATGTCCACTTTAATAGACCATACATATGATCACATGCCTCATCAAAGCACATCAACGTTACACCCAAACTTCCTTCTATTAGTGTTTCCAGCTTTTTTATTTCATCATAACGCCACGACAAGATAAGGCTATTCACAAACCTTCACAAATTCAAGGCAATAATATATATTAGCGACCTTTGTGAAGAAACAAAAAAACACTTACAAACACCACATGCAATATACGCCTTAGTCGTTTTGAAACACAATCAAAATATATTAATGAACAACAACAACAATAACATCAACAACAACAACAATAACAACAAAACTCATACCCTTATGCAACCGCCAATGCAATTTTTTTAACAACCCAAATATTCCAGATCTCAAACAATTACATGAAGCTGCAAGAACTTAAACAAATAAGCTTAAAACATATCACGCAATATATAATTTTCAAAAGCTTACACGCATAAAATATAATCAAACTTATTTAAATAAACAGCAAAAAAATATCCTTTAATATGTGAACCACCATCAACGATACAACTACCAATACAGTTTTATTAACACTGCCGCAAATCTTAAAAACAAAAATCTAGAAGAAACACTTCTACCAAAATATCGGAAATCATGTAACTAACACTCCTAACCAATGTGCATATTTGAGGAACGAAATAAATGCATAAACATAGATAAGCAAATAACAAATGACGACCCAATCACATTCGAAAAGAAAAATGTCGCAACAAACCAAAACAAACACAAACAATGTTGTTTGCCATTAATGAGGCCCAAAATGACGTCTTCCGCACACCTAATATATAATAGTAAAAAAAATAGAGAAGGATCAAATATGCAAGAAATTAACAGGAAAAAGAAGCAATAACCGTCATGACTGCATTACTATAAATACCCCGCCAAGATACGGTCACTGTCAATCTTTGACCAATTTCTGTGAAACATCTCTTACAATACAACTACCAATACATTTTTATTAACACCATCGCAAATCTTGAAAACAGAAATCTAGAATAAACACTTCTACCTAGATATCTGAAATCACGTAACCACCAAACAACTAACAATCCTAACCAGTGTGCATATTTGAGGAAAGAAATAAATGCATAAACATAGATAAACAAATAACAAACGACGACCCAATCGCATTCGAAAAGGAAAATGTCGCAACAAACCAAAACAAACACAAACGACGTTGTTTGCCATTAATGAGGCCTAAAATGACATCTTCCGCACACCTAATAGTAAAAAATTAGAGAAGGATCAAATATGCAAGAAATTAGTAAGAAAAAGAAGCAATAACCGTCATGGCTGCATTACTATAAATACCCCGCCAAGATACGGTTACTGTCAATCTTTGACCAATTTTAATGAAACATCTTAGGGATATATATATATATATATCATCATCGCTTATCCATTTCAGAATGCCTGAACAATTACATTAGGCATGCTTCTTACGCATTTTCAAGGGCTCATATTGGCACATAATGCAAATCGCCTAACAAATCCATGTTAAAGGTTAGATTTCACTTTAAAAGACGAATCCAAAGGTCGAGAAGGCTTAAAGAGAATGTTAGCCATGATAGAGGGAGAGTACAGAGAGAAAGTAAATATGTGTTTATTAGAGAGAGAAACACAAATTCATACACAAGTCTCACCCCTCCATAGATGTATGGAGGGGGTATATATAATCTTATACATGCTACATCTATACAAACTTGTCTATTATAGTCTCTGCATGTCCGACTATGATAACTAATGTAATTTCAAAAATATCGCTTGTGACATTCGTGATTTGGGCAAGTTAGTTTTACCTTTAGATATGGTTATGTGTTCATTGTATGTGATTAAGTGGTGTGCTATGTGATTATTATGTGTGCTAAGTGGTTTAAGTATGTGATGATATCATTTTGAGGTGTATGGGCATCTCATTATGAGTGTGTTTGTGTTTGGTGATGAGTATTCCATTTGTTTACGTTTAGTGATAATGGAAAGGAATGGCGTATTGCATGCAATGCTACGTCAATATTTGGATTATTGTGGATTAAGCGTTTAAGGAAAATGTGTCATATTGAAGGAGAGTTAAGTGAGTGAAATATGGATGTTTGTGGTAAACTTTCTAAAAATAGAAAGTGAATTGTGAAATGAAAGTTATATTTAGAAAGTAGTTTTTAAGCAAAATGGTTTACCAAATTAGCTTAGGTTTTTATAAAAACTTAAGGTATTGAAGGTAATTAATTAACTAATAAAAAAATATTTTTTTATACATACATAATAAATACGAATTTTAGAGGAAAGAAAGAAAAAAATGTGTTTTAGATAAATACAAGTTTAGTTAGATTAGGATTCTATTTAATTAGTTTATTAAGAAAACCCTAGCCATATTTTGTTCCCCCTTGTGCCGTCGTTTTCCCCCTCCCCAAAACCCTAAGGAGTCGAATTTTGCTAGTGATCCAAGAGCATTCAAGAGTTGTGATTTAGGTGCTAAGAATCAAGGTAAGTGTGTTTAATCCTAGTTAATTAATGTATTCATGTAACCCTAATTATGATGGATCTAGGGTTTTAATTAAAATACAGAATGTTTATGATATATTATGATTGTAGTATGCTTAGGATTGAATTAGATGCGTATGCATGCTTGTGGTTTGGTTAGATTTGCGTTAAAACTGGATTTAGGGTTGAGCAGAATTTTGGGTCGTGTTCAACGACTGTTATCTTGGTGATAAAAACGAATATTGATATGTTTCTTGAGTCTATGAATAAGCCAAAAGAGTCTACTTTCCAGAAAATCCGGCCTCAAAGGTTTTTAAGGTCGGGAAGTCATTCAAATAATTTTTATACTAAAAGTTATTAAAACAGTAAATACGGGTCAGAATTAGGTCATGTTTGGGAGGGTAAAACCTATACTTAAAAATAGAATTAAGCTTAGCCCTTCTACAGTAGTTAAGTTCCATATGTCTATTGATAATCTCGTGAAAATTAGCCTCTGAAAGCATGTCTAAGTATGGTAGTTAGAGTGATATATTTTGGTGTGCAATCAGATCCGAATTAGGACAGTTTTGAAGTTTGATTTTATTTGAAGTAGTTACACATGTAAGTAATACTTGGGAATCACAAGGTAGTTAATATACTCATAAATGAACATGGGTGATTTTTGGTATAAATTATGAAGGTCATTAAGTAAGGGTTTTGAGTACGTAAAGAGACACTAAAATTCTGTAATTCTGATTTAATTATAAGTAGCTAGTGTAAAGTGTTAATGAGATGGTTAAGGTTGGGCATGGTGTCGGGGTGACCCATGATGGTTAACTAAACCCTTAGACATCCATCATATGTGTGTTACATGGACTAGAGCTTTTAGCTTGGTCGCGTGTAACCGTGTTTATTTATTTGTATAGTTGCGTGTTGAGATTTGGAAGCTGCGTTTGAGCATTCAGGTGAGTTTCATAGTCCCTCTTTTTACATTGCTTTTAAAATTGGGATGGAAATGATGCTTGTGGTTTAAAAAGGGTTTTGATTGCTGTGATTATGTGGTTAATTGTGTATGGACAATGTGTGACTGTTGTATGACTTTATGTTACATGATGATTGTGGTATTACTTGCATGTACTATGTTTGACATGTCAAGTGTTAGTGATTTGGGATCGGATGAGTACGCCTACTCAATGATAGTGTTAGTCCAGGCCTAAGTATAATTCCAGCTGGTAGACTTTTAGGTGCGTAAGTGGCTATTTAGCCTCTGAAAGCATGTCTAAGTATGGTAGTTAGAGTGATATATTTTGGTGTGCAATCAGATCCGTATTATGACAGTTTTGAAGTTTGATTTTATTTGAAGTAGTTACACATGTAAGTAATACTTGGGAATCATGAGGTAGTTAATATACTCATAAATGAACATGGGTGATTTTTGGTATAAATTATGGAGGTCATTAAGTAAGGGTTTTGAGTACGTAAATAGACACTAAAATTCTGTAATTCTGATTTAATTATAAGTAGCTAGTGTAAAGTATTAATGAGATGGTTAAGGTTTGGCATGGTGTCGGGTGACCCATGATGGTTAACTAAACCCTTAGACATCCATCATATGTGTGTTACATAGACTAGAGCTTTTAGCTTGGTCGCGTGTAACTGTGTTTATTTATTTGTATAGTTGCGTGTTGAGATTTAAAAGCTACGTTTGAGCATTCAGGTGAGTTTCATAGTCCCTCTTTTTAGATTGCTTTTAAAATTAGGATGGAAATGATGCTTGTGGTTTAAAAATGGTTTTGATTGTTGTGATTATGTGGTTAATTGTGTATGGACAATGTGTGACTGTTGTATGACTTTATGTTACATGATGATTGTGGTATTACTTTCATGTACTATGTTTGACATGTCAAGTGTTAGTGATTTGGGATCGGATGAGTACGCCTACTCAACGATAGTGATTTGGGATCGGATGAGTACGCCTACTCAATGATAGTGATTTGGGATCGGATGAGTACGCCTACTCAACGATAGTGATTTGGGATCGGATGAGTACGCCTACTCAATGATAATGTTGGTCCATGCCTAAGTATAAGTTCTAGCTGGTAGACTTTTAGGTGCGTAAGTGGCTATTTGGGATCGGATAGGTACGCCTACCCAGTGTGTGGTTTGTTGGTTTGAATATAATGATGTGGGTTGCATGATAGCATAAGTTCTTGATAGTTCATAATTCTCCTGCATTGTTTTTTTATAATCACAGTAATTGATTTAAAGATTGTATTGTGTGTCTTAAACCTATGACTCTCACCAACCGTTGTGTTGACGTTTTAAGCATCATTGTTAGGTGAGCATCATGAGGATGTTAAGACTAAGATAAATGGCTAGAGAGATCATAGGCTGCATGTGGAGTTGAACCTCCTAGTTTGTATTTTGCATTGATTAGATTATTGAATATTTTGGTTTGAATTGTTTAGATGGATTTTGAAGTTTTGAAATGTCTTGATATTGGTGAGAACCCCCTTTTCTTCAATATAAGATGCCATTGGTTTTATTGCGATGTTTTGGGTATTTTCAAGACACTTTGTGTCTATGCTTTGTTCATTTAATGCATTTTAGTTCCTCTATATAGACGCCATTGTGTTGTGACGAGTTACGCCACGTGTTTCCGCCTTGGCGAGGTGTGACATCTCTCACATTTTAAGGCTAACAATCTTCCCCCAATGTGGAGACATACGCAATTACTTACAATGTTCCTAACAAGTACAAATACAAATATAATAAAGTCTTCCAAGGCGCTTCCAGTGCTGAGGATGTCTTACTTGTCCTTTGTCTTCATACATGTACCCCAACTTGGATCTTTTTTTTCTTTATTTGTAGGAGAATCATTATAATATGTATGAACTAGATTAACTTCTTCAATTCATACTACATGTATTGAAAAGCTTTCTTTATAGACTCTTTTTTGACGAAGTTTCTGGGTCAGTTTACCCCTAAACCAACAATCCTATCTTGAGCAAATTTGAAACTTTGAATGATCTTCTAACTCTTTGGTTTAAATGCATAGCGGAAAATGTAGAAAATCCTACACTAAACATGACTGCTTCTCGACAATTGGTCTTGTTGATTATCCGTTCAGGAGAACATGCAAAAAATCAACAACAAATCTTCTCACGTATGCGAAATACTTCACACTAACCAATCAAAAGGAAGTAGAACCATAATACCCAACACGAATCTTTCAGACCAATAGTTTATATGCCTATAGCCCTTAAAACCTATGACTATAATGTTTTTAACAACCACGATACCTAATTCAAAATCAGGTACACCGATCATGGGTTTGACAAAAGCCCCTAAAACACCTATAACTTTAGCCAACAAACTAAAAATTCCCAACATGCAACAATCCAATATCACGAATCAACATATTTTATAAACAACAAATGAAGCAAAAACTTACACGCATCCCGCCCTTCGTACTACGGATAGACGATCGCCATTTGAAGATCGCCTATGGCACGAACCAATAATTTTTAATCCGCAAAACAGTTCAATCTCCAATGCCATGAATGATAAATGAAGAAAAAAACTCTCATGCAACCCGACCTAGCGGCAGATGATCATCGTTCAAAAATTGTCACCAGACGGCGTCGATTTTTACTATGCGTGTGTGTATCGATAAATGTGTGTGTGTGTTGGTGTCGCACCGGTGTGTATATCAAAACCCTTGACTAGGCAAACGATCGTCGTTCAAAAATCGTCACCACCGACGTCGATATTTACTATGCGGGTGTGCGTGTCGGTGAATGTAATGTGTGTTGGTGTCTCGCCGATGTGTATATCAAAACCTCCGACCCAAAAAATGAAGACCCGAGCCTGATGTTAAGGCCAGCCCACAAACACCCGACCAACCCAATAGCAAAACGACCAGGCCGGGTGCAAAACGACGTCGTTTTTACACCCTCAAAACGTTGTCGTTTGCTTCGTTAATGTATATAAGGGTAATATATTGGTATTCCTTGTTGTTTAAGTATGATCATAGGATATTTAAGAAAATTTTATGTTAGAAGATGCAGTTAACCTCTATATTTATAAAAGAAAAATGATTGTTGTGCCTATTAATTATGTCTATAAATGTACCTAATGATTTGATTGGTTGGTTTAAAAAAATGATTGGTGGAAATTTGGAGAGAGAAAATGCATAATACAATTGTACAAGTGATTTATGCATTAGACATGTATTTAGGCATGCGTTTTAGGTCTAAATAGCACTACTCTTTATAAAAAATGCTATATTAACACAAATTTTATAAAACAAAAGTTACGAAATAATGTGTATGTTAATTTATGGATTCAAATAAGAGAAAAAGTATAAAAATAAAAGAGATAATAACACGTATTATTATGGCATATCATTTTGTGAATTAAAATTTATGTGAATATAAGATTACTCTTTGTTTAATCTATAAATTTACTTCCTTTTCTGGGTTGGGCCAACAACAACCTAGTGTTGATGCGAGAATAGTTCTAACTTTTTGATAAAGTCTCATCTAAAAGATAACTAGGTATCACATGTAATGGCAACCATTTCAAAAAGAAATTAGACGAAAGTAGTGGTGTGCGCTTTGGCCATTTGTATAATTTGCATTAACTATGACTAGTCAACCAGAAGCAATGCCACATACCTCATATGGCCTTCATGAGCACCATGTGATTTATCATCCAACTTTTGCAATCCCTTGAACCCTAAAATGACTAGGGCCCATGGAACTAAAAATCTTTTGATTAAGGTGTCTATATCAAAGTATCAAACTATCAATGTTAGCAAATTGTCACGGAGTCAAAAATCATATTACCATTAAAAGATCTCAAATGAGAAAACAATCATTTTGTGTTCACTGATTGGCAAAATAAGGGTTATATATACATATGCCAAGCTAAAACACCTTTTTATTTAATATGAATTGTCTTTTAGAAAGCGTATGTAAGATTACGAAAATAGCATTATTGGTCTTGTAAACATGGGCCAAAATGGTGTTTGGTTTGAGTGACATCATAATCACAACAATTCGACCCCTACACGTATGTTTCAAGGTGAATGTAAGATGTTAAAATCTTCATTTCACGCCTTCGATCTGGTCCTGCGTGTATTCAAATAAAAGTTCATTACGAAAAGATACATATATAGTACGTACCTTCAAAACAGATATAGAAAGTAACAATAAAAAAGGTAACTTCCACAAAGTTTGCGTATGACATATAATGTCATTTCCGTTGGCGACTCTTACACGTCTCATCGTGTTGATAAGTAACGACGTCGTTGTACAAATATGGTTTCAACGTAACCGTTTATGACTAAGAAAAGTTTCTAAACAAACTACACTTTACTTCAATAACATGAATTTACAAATAGATTATGCACTCATCTATACTATATTATAAAACATTTAAGACATGAGTAATGATATATTGTATAATCTTAACAATATGCCTACACCGTTCACTTTTTGACAAGTGTAATACATATTTTCTCTTTCATCATTTCTCACTAATCAATTATTCAAAAAATAACCAATCACATCTTTAGGTCTAACATTAGGTGTAGGTTTTAGGCATACAAATCATTTTTCTTTAAGATATTTTATTTTTGAAAATTTTTAAAAATTCAGACTTTTAAAATTAGTTTTATGGAAATATAAAGGTATGCAATCTTAACAATCCATCTCATTTTAAAGAAACACATCTTGAGGATGGGATAACTTGTTTCCTGAATTAAAACAAATCCCTAATCCTAACTATGATGAACATTTTATGGACACAATCTGCTGGATCAATGAAAAACAAGAGGAGGTGAGATACTCTACAAAGACTTCTTGGATCTTAGGGTGACATGTGTTATCTATTAAATAAGAAACACCTTAATTTTTAAATTGGGGATAATTCCCATATATACTCAATCTAAACATGAAATTGTCATATTTACTCAAAATACAAGTTTTGAATGCATGATATACAATATGGTTAAAGCATGTTTGGATAAATATGACATTATCATGTTTAAGTTGTGTAAATGCGAAATTGCTTTTTAAATTAAAATATCTTATTATCTATTTTTTTATGATCTCATATTTTCTAAAATTTTGGTGCTAATTAATTCAACATCTATTTTAATATAATTTTATTAATTTTTATTTTTTTTCATTTTTAATAGTATAAAAAATGTTGCTTTGCGCGGATGCATGCTAGTATGGTCATATATATATTCGTACGTAATTCATCTCAATGGAATCCTTTTTGTAAAATTTTAATTTGGATTCTTTAACATAAATCCAAGAACATTTTGGGCAAATTCATGTTAAGTCGTTATTTCTTTTGTAGTATTTGTTGCAATCTAATTGTGCATATGTATGCAGTATGCCACTATACGTACGCATGTTGTATGAGGTATGAGATTTATGACCATAGATGGTAATTATTGGACGAACGATACTACATACTTATTTTGTCGATCACAGTTCCATTTTGTCACAGCTCACACCTAACTTCCTTTATATCAGACTCATGCGGCGCCTGCAAATTGCCCATAACCTGGTACCATGATCCTTACGGCAACCTAGACAATTCCCCATGAAGGAGTCAAAGAAGATCAACGCGCTTGGTCAGGGCTGACTTACAAATTGATTTTTGTAAAGTTTTTATCTTGTCATTATTTTTTCAAATCACTTAACTAAATCATTACGCATATAAGTATATTTACTAATCAGTCATAATAATCATTTTTTAGTTTCAATCCTCATTGTCATTGCGATAAATTTTAGACTCATTGGTTAATTTGGGTCTAGTTGGTTAAATATTTTTAAAGGATGAGTCTAGATGGGTCTCCTTTAAATTTATAGATGGGTCTAAATGAGTCTAGCATTTTTCCCTTAATATTATAGATAAGTCTAGATGGGTCTCTTTTAAATTTATAGATTTTTTCCCTTTATATTATAGATATGTCTAGATGGGTCTTTTTAAAATTTATTTGATGGGTCTAGTTGGGTTCTAGCTTTATTTTATAAGATGGGTCTTAGTTGGGTAAATTCTTTATTTTTTTCAAATGATGGGCTAGCTATTGTGGGTCGGCCCCAATCAATATATATAATATATATATGGTCTTTCCTTGATGGGTATATAGCATTTTCATCCGTTACGTTTTCGATTCGTTTTCACTCCTTTTTTGACCGATTTCAACGGATTTTGACGTAGTTCAACTGTTTTCTACGTTTTGACCTGATCACAGACCGTTTTCGAAAGATTGTCGACCGTTTTGACTCCGGTTTCTCGACCAAATTCGACCTGGAGATTTCGATCGGATTTGCGACCGTTTTTCATCGTTTTGGAAAACGTTTTTGACCCGCCCCGTTTTCGACCGATTTCGCACGTTTTCTACTGATTTCGACCGTTTTTGACTGATTTCGACCGATTTCGCACGTTTTCGGCAGATTTTGACCGTGTTCGACCGATTTCAACAGTTTTTGATCGATTTCGTTCGTTTTCGACCGAGTTCGACCGTTTTTTATCGTTTTTGATCGATTTCGTCTATTTTCAACCGATTTCGTTCGAATTCGACCGAATTAGACCGTTTTCGACCGTTTTTGACCGATTTGACACGTTTTTACCGATTTTGACCGTTTTCGACTGATTTCGCACGTTTTCGACGGATTTTAACCGTTTTTGACCGATTTCGCACGTTTTTGAATGTTTTTGAATGGTTTAAACCTTTTTTGTTCGTTGTTGAATGTTATTATAC
>BQNB010200931.1:0-10951 GCA_026074375.1 Tanacetum coccineum
CATATGACCATATAACAGATACAAAGTCATATAAATCGCATTACTATTGTCTAAGCTCATGACACCGAAGCGTTAACATATAGCAACAATAAATGAATGCCCTTGCAGGTGTCTAACTCGGGACACCCGTAATTTAACTCAAATGAAACTGTGTTTGCTTGACTAATGTTAGTCCAAGACAAACAGGGATTGTCAATCCTGATAGATCTATCCATAACATTCGCGCTCACAAAGATTGACGGTTCATGATGAATCAGGCGAATAGCAACTTGGGTTAAATCGGGACTTAGACCAATCAGTCAGAGTAATTGTACTTGTATTCATACGTTTAAAATAAGCAATGTTCTCACCCCAAAAGATGATTTAAACAGTAGAGTAGGGGCTATGAAAACTTACCTTGACAGTTAATCGTCTGAGATTGGTAGTGGATTAAGGCACATCAAACAGTGACTCAGTCAAACACCTAAATAATTATGACAAAGTCTGATTCAACATTCTAAACATATGCAATGAATTATGCAATTGGTCAAAAGGCTTGGTTGTTTATGAGTTAACGTTTTATGTTTTCAAAGTGTCGATTAAACCGCAGCCCTAGTGACGACTTTACAATTATGAGTATCTACACAGAATTTGTTAATATTACTATGTGTCGCACTTATATTCACAATTTTGTATGGTTTTATATCTAATAAATGTAAACAGTATTTGTATGTTATTAAGTACATGTATCTTCTCATCGAGTTTGTTTATTTATATCGTCGTCGTTAAATAATTTGCTACAACTTATTTACCTATATTTAATATTCTCTCGTTTCATGGTTTTTAAATCGTATGGCTTTTAAATTTATATTTTAAACTCAAATAAGTTTTTGAAAATATTTTTGGTGTTAATTAAAATGTATGAGCCGGGACAAACTCTCTTACCGGTTTAAAAGTTCATTTTCCTTCGTTAACAATTATAAAGCATCATAAATTATCGTTTCTAACTTATATTCGCTAAAATAAATATACTTGTAAAACTAACTACACTTGTTATCAATTCGTCACCCATTTGGAGCTCGAACTCATAGCTACGCATATATATTATAACTTATCACGTGTATATTCTTATTCTTATTCTTCTTCTTCTTCTTCCAACACGTGATGGATGAGAATTAAGTGAGTGAAGACGAGTTACTTAGAAAGATAGACAAAAAGTCACTATTACAAGACAGCGAGAGAAAGACAAACATATATACATACATACATATATATATATATATATATATATATATATATATATCTTTGTCAGAAATTGCAAGTGAAAATATCTTGATTGGTCTCTATGTCAACTTGTCATCAAAATAATACATGCATCTTTGTATATTATAACTTGTCACGTGTATGCACTCTATAATTCATGTCCTACTATTCTTTCTTGCTTTCTTTCCGGCTGTACACCTGACGCGCACAACAGGAGGTTTGACAACCACTTTTATGGTGTCATTTGCTTCCACTCACGTGCCCTTAATAATACATATATATATATATATATATATATATATATATATATATATATATATATATATATATATATATATATATATATATATATATATATATATATATATATATATATATATATATAGGTTTTCTTCTAGGTTTCCTATATAGATTATCACATGTATATATGTGTATATGGAGTACACGGTTTGCATATTTTCTGGTTTCCCTTTTTGTTGCCCATCAGACGCTCAACAGTGAGTTTATACTCACTGTTTTTCCCTTCCTTCCATCTTGGTTATACAAACAGAACGCAACAACATGCAGGTTTTTTCGTTTATATATTATTTGAACATGAGCGTGACTTAGGTGATTAAAAATTTAAGGGCTAAGCTTCGAGATACTAGTGACCTCTCGTTTCATGTAGAGCATGCAGCCTCAACAGCAAGCAACGCTTGCCATGATTTGTTAGCTTGTATGCGACACAAGTGAAGGTTTATGTTTCAAAACGATACGCACGGAGTGCTCTTTCTTGCAACGTAAATGACGTACTCACAACGAGCAAGACTTGGCTATGGTACGCACCTACAATGAGCAACATTTGGCTGGGGTTTGTCTTGGGTCTCATAGGTATGCCCCGTTGCACATCACATCTACCATATGAGGGGTTTCCTCGTTATTTCATGTGAAAACCCTAATGGTTCGCTAACCCTCTTACGGGTCAAACATTTGGTCACGACCACTTATAGTTCTTGCTAGGTTTTTGGCCTCGTCACTAGTACTATACGCGTTTAAAGTTAATAAAATTCTTCTGGTTTCGTTATGTATGATATGGCATCTACAAGTTTTATTACAGGTTGTTGTTTCATGTGTGATACCTTGTTTACAAAAGTTACTTATATGCATATCGTTATCTCATGACCAGGATGTTCATAGGTGTACGTATATATATATTGGACACGTTTGGTTATAGGTTGTGTATCGTTCATGCAAAGTCAAGACTAGTCGCGTTTTGGTTTTGGTCGTAGATTAGGCTACAAAATGGATGACATAGTACGATAAGCATGATTAATGTTAGGCTACAAGGATGACTTACAAAAGTCCGAGTATTGCTAAATGGGTTGAGGCGTGACGACGACGAGAAACTTGAACCAATCCCTTAGTTAATACCACTTCAAGCCCGACGTTCACTAGCTCTTGAAAGCTTACTCCTACTGACTTGTGTAATCTTTGTTTTCAAGTTTTAGTGTGATGAAATAGCTCGTGCATGGTGCCTATTTATACTTCAAGGTAACTACTATCTCTCTGAGACCATGCATATGAATGATATAATTCATATATACTATTTGTATATAATACTATTTGTGATGATCACTCTTTTATAATACTGTGAGGAATAGTTACTATTCGTGAATTGAATTGATATTGAAATTGAAACGTAACATGTGAATAGCCTCAAAAGGTGTAGGACACTATATGTAAGAGTGAAATGATGATGTTGGTTCATTCATTTTGAATTTCACTGATTGACTTTTACATAGCATTTGCGCATTTGAGTTTTTAGGAAACGAAACGTCAAGTCGTATTATTTATTTAGTAAAGTATAAATATTGGTTCCTTTATATTGTGTTTATTGAAGTGTGAATGAGTTCAAGTTACTATAGTCGTGCGACGTTGTTTCGCGCGGCGTCAAAATATGATTTTTATTGTTACGCGATCTCTAAAGTATCCCTTTTTGATCCGTAAATAGAATGACGATTTATGCGTGTTATTATAACTCTTGACTAGCACAAAATATTGTATGCCGCTTGAAGGATAATTTTTATTAGAAAAGAAATGGTAATTTTCAACTGCTTGCGGTACATACTTTTATCTAAAATGAAAAGGAGTTCTAAATTTTTCCGAGGTGTCACAAGTTGGTTGTGTGACCGTATGTTTTGGGCCACGTGTGTTTTAAAAACAATTTCCTTAAAAACATTATTATTATTATTATTTCTACTATGGTGTGTAAAATGCTTCTGTTGGCATTTAAAACAATATTATCACACTCTTTTCAAATAATTAATTAGGATTATTATTATTATTTGTGTGTGCTATATTTACATTTGTAACAGGAAAAGAAAAAAAGAAGGGCGCGAGACTGAATGGCGTGAAGCAAAAGATTTAAGTAATTCTTTATAAGTGAGAATTATTATTTTACTTTTCCATTTTAGCTTTCTCTAAAATATTTTCACATTGAAGACACTGCTCATATTAAGTGTGGGGGGGAGATAAACTGGAAAAGTTTTAAAAAAAGTTAAATGAAATTTTTTGCAAAATAAGATTTTTATGATCACACATAAACAATCTGACTCGGGATAGATAACATTACTGGCATATTTGTATCACGCAAAATTCAAATTGTAAGGATTAGATCCTAAGAATTCGGGTATCCATATTTGATACCTAAGATGATTTTTATCTTTAGCTTTCTCGAGTTAAGGTTTGAATGCAACTGCAAGGGTCTCGTCCGTCGTTACGGTTGTGTATTTGTAGTTTGTCACCTTTTCTAGAGCATTGGTATCGATTTAAACATTTTACTGATCAAAGGGTGATAAAAATATAAATATAAGTAACCAATAACTTTGTTCAAAAATCTTTTTAATTAAATTATCTAAAATTTTATCCGTACGAATCGAAGAGCATAAATGTTGGTATTGCTGTTAAAATGAAGTGCGAATGTTGCAAACTTCTATGTTCATTTGATATAGTGTGCTTATCCTAAGTATATGAGGAAAGCAAGTTTCCCCCAAGTTAAAGGCAAAAATAAGCTGAAGTTCTATAAAAAAAAGTAAAAAGTAATGAAGTGAAGGAATAGTTGGTTACATTACGGATAAGGTGGATTATGATTTTATTATAAACCCTTTTCAACAAATAATAATAAAAATAATAATAAATGTCACTAAATAAATTGCCTCTTTTGATGTTTATGTTTGGTGCTTACGCCGTGTCGGTGAAGTTTAGTTTCTTGTACAAGCTTATGGTAATTTGAAAATTTCATGACTGCGCATATGAGTGACTTCTGTTTACTATCTATTTTACTAAATTGAGCGAGTATGAAAAGAATCTTAACTATAAAAATTCGTGAGTTGCTTTGTCACGTTATCTATGCTTGTGATCATTAATTGGTATACTAAACAAAATGTTTTCGCTTTTGATTGCTTGAGGGCAAGCAATAAGCTAAGTATGGGAGAATTTGATAACTCTCCAAATATACATAAAATATCCTTTGAAAATATTTGAAATATATATGTTAACGCATGAAATATTGCAAAGTTTGGTTGTTTGTTGTGTAATAATTGTTTCAGGACTAAGAATGACGAAAAGGACTAATTGTGCAAAGATATTTGGTTAAATGCACTAACGGTCATTAAAAGAAGAATCTAGAAGAGAATCTAATGAAGAATTAATGAACAAGGCCAAAGTGCGGCGAACTTACCCTAAGTACGGCGTACTTCATAGCGGGATAATGCAATTTAATTAAATACCAAGTACGGCGCACTTCTCCTGCAGTTACTCTAAAATCATAAATGATTGCAATGCTTATGCAAATTTTCACTCCCTAAATTTCGACAACTAAAACACCATCTTTACCTATAAATAGGTCACGAAATTCAGGGCTAAGAGTATCTCAAATCATTCCATTATCATCTCAATTCACTACATCTTTGTTCAAGAGAAGTATATGAAATTTAGGAAGAAGTTTTAGTGGAATTGTTGAAGTATCATCTTGATCTTCATCATTCCGGGTTACAATCATCAAGAAAAAGATACTTTTGAACTTGGAAATCTCTGAATAGAAGTTGTTATTTAAATTTCTGGGTTGTTATAATCATTGTTCAGAGGGAAACTCTTGAAAATCAATATAATTTTCTACTGGGATCGGTATAAACATATTTCTCTCCTTGAATATTATGTTTTCTGGATCTAACATGCTTGTTATGTGTTTTATTGTTATGAACATGGAGTAGTTTATTCATGTTTATTTGGGATTTATGAAGTAATATGGATTAAATCGTGATAACTAATGATATTTGGTTAATGATAAATATGAACTTGATATTTAGATATTTGGATTGTTGATCATCATTTTATCATTCACTTAGTTCGGGAATAGGTTAAAAGGCTCTAACTTGGTGTTTGATTTCTAGTTGTTTGTCTATGACAACTCGGTATTAGCTTTGTGAGAATTAGCTAATAAAATAATCATCATCCCAAATATATAAATCTTTAATGCTTAACCTCATGTCTAACGTACTTGGTTGAGAAAGTTTATATTCATTGTTACCAAGCGTGAACCAATCTTAAAATGTTTTTCATAGTTAAGATTAAAGGCCGAAAGGATTCTTTATTATGTTAAATAGACAATCTATTAAATAAACTACCCGTTCATTCCTTTGATTATACTTAATTTCATGAATTTATCATCATCCCAAGTTATCCTCTATTACTTTTGTCTCCTAAATAAACATTGCTTTTATAAGCTTGAAATCGTGTTATCAATTATCTTTAGATCGTGACAATCTATTAGATAAACCTTTTCGTAATATAATCGACCTTTTCTAAGAATAACCAGTCCCGTGGAATGACCTGGTCTTACCCTTAACCTATACTATAAATGGGGGTTTATACTTTACCTGTGTGTTAGTTGGAAATCAGATAAAACTAGAATTATAAATTTAAAGCTTTTATAACACATCGCAATTCTACTCCGCTTAAGCTTCTTGAACTCTCTCTCTAAGATTTCCACGGGTTCTCCAAAAAATACAAATTAGCATCAACTTGAATCTCATCCAAAGGCACTTGCAGTGTTGGGTCAACCAAACACTTCTTAAGGTTTGACACGTGGAACGTGTCATGAACACCATCAAGCTCTTCATGTAAATCTAGCCTATAGGCCAATGGACCGATCCTCTCAGTGATCTCAAATGGTCTAACGAACCTAGGTGCTAATTTCTCCTTCTTCCCAAAGCGTACCACACCTTTCCAAGGCGACACTTTGAGCAAGACATACTCACCTACACTGAACTCTAAGGGTTTTCTTCTCTTATCGGCATAGCTTATCTGACGATCACGCGCAACCTTAAGTCTATCCTTAATATGCGAGATCTTCTTAGTGGTTTCTTGCACTAACTCAGGCCCTATCAAATGCCCTTCTCCAACTTCTGCCCACATAATCGGTGAGCGACACTTTCAACCATACAGGGCTTCAAACGGTGCACACCGTACACCAAAATGATAACTATTGTTATACAAAAACTCAACTAATGAAAGATGAACATCCCAACTTCCCCCAAAGTCTAGAACGCATGCCCTAAGCATGTATTCTAAAGTCTGAATAGTATGCTCACTCTGACCATCGATCTAAGGGTGGTAAGCCATACTCATGTCCAAATGGGTTCCTAATGCTTCTTGCATTAACTGTCAAAACCTTAATGTAAAGCGACTATCACGATTAGATATGATCGAGATCGGCACACCATGCCTAGCAACAATTTCATTCAGATTGAGTCTAGCTAACCTATCCATCTTATAGTCCTCACGCATAGGTAGAAAAAGAGCAGACTTAGTCAATCTGTCCACAATGACCCAGATTGTGTCATGCCCACTACTAGTCTGATAACGCCTAAATTATACATGTTTTTGGTGGTGTTATTTGCATTTATTTTATCATTTCTCTTTAATTTTTGGTACTTAATCAAGTATATTTGCTATTATATGTTCTAGGTACGTGTCGTGGAAGTTTACGAAGGATTACACGAAGAATTGAAGCTTAAATGAAGAAATAACTCAAACTGGGAGCTTCCCGACACCTGTTCACTGTTTTGGCCATAACTCGGTCATACGGACTCCGTTTTAGTTGATTCAAGTGGCCAATTGCTGAATATGCAGAAAGTGTGGTGGTTTTGGCCAAAGTGCGGCGTACTTTCTGACGAATTTAAGAGAAGTAAAGGCAATTAAATGCTAAGTGCATTAACTCACTATATGCGACGCACAAATAAGTTTGTGCGGCGCACTTTTGCCCCTGAAAAGCCTATAAATAGTCTACTTGGCTCTCTCATTACATACATCCTCGCACACAAACTTCCACTTCATTTGGAACCATTACAATATGTGTTTTTCGTGTTCTTGCCTTGACAAACCAAGAAACCAAACACTCCTTCAAACCACCATCACCACCATCGTCCACCACCACTCTCCACCATCAATTCCCAGTTTTTGATCCATCAAAGAAGCATAATAGAAGTGTTTATTCGAATCTATATCAATTGTGATAGAATTGTTCATAGTTTCAGGATTTTGCTTTAAATATAATAAAGTGTTCTTGGGAAATTCTTGTGAAATCACCATATTTTGCTCTTGAAGCCGGTATAAACCTTGTTACTCTTTTGAATATGATCTTTATTGAATTCATGATGAATGTTATGTGTTTTGTTACTTTGATTATGGAGTAGTAATCTTATGTTTGTTTGGGCATAATGTGATCTTTGATATGTAGCGTTTGGATATGAGTTTATTGAATTGGTAAAACATGTTTTATATAAGAAAATAGGCCGAAAGGATTCTTTATACATGTGTTCTATCAATCTATCAAATATATTGGTTATGATAACTTATAAAGGCCAAAAGGATTTGTAACTTGTGATATCTTTATTCTAAACATATCATTATCTTAGTGATCATTGCCTAAACAAACATACTTTAATCATTTGCTTGAATTGCTTTCTTTCCAATATTCGATATATGCACGATTTGGTTAATTTGATCCGTGACAATCATTATAGCCTTAGCACCTTAATTACAAACTGTGAAAACTTCAATTCAAGTGGAACGACCTGGACTAACCTAAACCTATACTATACACAAACGGGTATACTTCCCGAGTATTGTGTTTTTAGTAAAATTCGGTATTTCTAGTATTATAAATTTAAAGCTTGTGAAAACACACATCAAGTTTTTGGCGCCGTTGCCGGGGAATTGTTTAAGTTATTATAGTTTGTTGCTTGTTTTTGGTGCTAAATTATTTCTTGTTTAGTTGTCTACTGTTTTGCAAATCAAAATTTTCAAACTCGTCGTACCGTTTTTCAGCAAACAGAAACCAAAAATCATTTTTTATTCGGGAAGTGCGCCGCACATCCTATTTGTAAATCGGTTTTCCTGAAAACCCAGGAAGTACGCCATACTTTACCCACGTACGCCGCACTTTCTGCTAATTTTCACAAACATAATCTTATTTCTAAACCAAAACCCCCAATCTGCTAGTCTTAGGTTCTATAATCATTTGGAATTGTATTTTATCTGATTATATGCCTTGTGTATTTGTAGTTATCTAGTTTATCATAATATTCCAAAAAAATAAAAAAACATTAAAATTCCAAAAAAGCCGGCGCACTTTTCCTAAGTACGCCGCACTCTATCTATTTAATTTTTTTTATCTATTTATCCTTATTATATATATATATAATAAAAACTAAAACATATCTAATAAATATAAAAATCTATAGAAAAAATATATAAAGAAATATATGAAAATAATTTACTTTATTTTGAATATTATCCTATTAGCCTTAATTATATATATATAAATGTCTTTTTTTAAAATACTTAACGTATGTATAAATCCAATATCTTTCGGAAAACAACTTGTAAATTTAATATATAAATTAAATAGAAATTTAATAACAAGGACTTATAAGATTAAAACTACCCAGAAAGAAGTCATCGAGATCAAATCATTTGAATCTTCAGCTCAGCACTCCGTTAATAACTTTATCGTTATAAATACACCTGAAGAGGATGTTAAACCCAAAAAAATAATTCTCGATCCTGATGATCAGCCTATGTGGGAAAGTGCTAAGACTGAAGCACCGACTCCTAATTCTGCCATTATTCAACTCGATGTTGATGACAACTTTGTTATCAATAGTACCCACTTGAAAATGACTTTGGAAAATAAATTCGATGGTCAATTGCAGGCCGATCCGCATGACCACATACGTGAATTTCTCACAATCTGCGATATGTTCAAATACGGTGAAACGCGTAGTGAAGCTGTTAAGCTTTTGATATTTCCTTTTTCCTTGTGCGATAAAGCTAAAACCTGGTTTAACAAACTTAATGAAGAGTCTATAACATCGTGGGAACAAATGAGTAAATTTTTTATAAACATATTCTTTCCACCTTCGTTATTTAACCGTCTTTTGCTTGAAATCAGAAAATTCTCTCAACTCGTATGTGAAAGTCTAACCAACGCTTGGTTACGACTCAAGAGCATGCTTCAAAAATGCCATGGGCACGGTCTGACCAAAGGAGCTATTATTCAAATATTTTATCACGGTCTAGACGAACCTACTCAAGGAATCCTGGACTTAGCAGCCGGAGGAATCTTCCTCTACAAAATCTCGAATCAAGCTTTTCAATTTCTCGAGGACAAAGTCCTTTTCAAACATGATTGGTCTACTAAATCTAAAAATGAACATCATCAAAAATCTGTTGCTTTGGCCAATGGAAGTGATGGTAATACTAATAATTCTCGATTAATGGAAAAATTGACAGCTCTAACTAAAAAATGGATTCTCAATTTCAGAGCTTAAATAAAGAATTGCAAGATATGCGTGAGAAATATAATGAGCTTAGAAATGGAAACGCTTCTAAAAATCATATGAACGATTACACGCCAATGTGTGAACGTCATGAAGCCAATTACATCCAATCTGAAGGTTATCATAACCGAAATTCTCATGATTCATATTCTCGTCAATCCCATCATGATCGTAATGACCCCGAGAAATCGCTCACATAATTAAACAATGATGTGAGAAATGACCTCGAAGATTTCAAAAGACGTATCCGTAGCATGAGAACTGTTCATTGGAAACTTTTTATCAGAGACAATGGTAAAACCACCGGTGTTTTACCTAACAAAGAGTCTAAAATAGTCAACCAAGAACCTCAATCTAAAACTGATTTCAAAAAATCAATCACAAAATTCTTGGATGGTCAAAGAGTTACAAATATGTTTTTCAAAAACAGTGTTAGCGATATGATTTTAAAGATGAAGCAAAATGAAAAGAATTTTCAAAATAAAATTAAAAACATGGAAAGAAAATAGATGAGTGGTCGAAATCTCAAAACATCTCTTCAAAACAAACCGATAGGACTGACCTGCCTCCTCCTCAAGCTCAAACCGAGCAAGTGAATGCCATATTCATTGGGGGTAGAAAGTCTGATGATTCTCCAAAAACTCAAAAAGATCCACCACCTCCTATCATCGTTAAAAATAAAATCAGAAAAGATAAACCAATTAAGACATCAAAAGGAAACTATCACGTGGTAAAAAAAATGAATATCTATTTCGTGAGTACATACCTAAAATCCCGTTCCCTCAAGCTTTAAGAGTGGATCATTCCCACTTGAACCGTATCATTAA
>BQNB010200932.1:0-10951 GCA_026074375.1 Tanacetum coccineum
AATTTGTGAAAATGAGAATTTGAGTACCATCTATTGTGTTAGTCGCACGTGCTGTGTAATTACCCACCAAGTAACTCCAACAACCAGATTTTGACACCACAAAAGACGCAATTTGTGAAAATGTAAATTTGAGTACCATCTATTGTGTTAATCACACGTGCTGTGTAATAATCATTTCCGGGCCACCATTGTTTTAATCGCATGTGCTATAATGTTCTGGTACATGTGGTAGGGGTGCATGCTAGCCCCAATGCTCCAGGATAATATATTCTGTTATTATAGGAAAACAAAACAAAATATAGAGGTGGCAACATTGACTGATCTACTCAGATACAGGACGATTCGAGTTATATTTCATATTTACATGTCAAAGGGGGTAAACTTTAGGACTTGATCCCACAACCTCTTGGTTGATGGACAACCTTGGTACGATACGCGACAATCCCGTTGATAAAAGACTTGGTTCATGGTGAAATGAGTCAAACATGTCAAAGTGATCCAAAGAATATTTAGATGCTTATAAGTTATAACATCTTAAATCTCTGAAATGAGTCAGACAGATCAAAGTGAATCCTTGATGACGCCTAATTATAGAATTCGAGAAACACAAACAAAAAATGTTGATGGGTCGACCCAACACGTTTTAAGCGGACCCAGTGTTGACGATAACTAATTTTGACCCATTAATCAACCCGCCCAACCATCCCATTTTGTCAACTCTCAAAAAATAGTAAGGGCAATTCACATAATTTCAGTTATCTGTCTTTTCTGACAAAAACTCAAACAGCTCATTCACTCAAATAAGTTGCATGGATTTTGGGCTTAACTAGAAAAAAACCATGAATGATACAACTACTACAAGTACACAACACGTGAAGTAAAGAACAAGACTGATAGACATAAGTATACACTGTTATTAATCTCACCTGCTAACACTCTTTAAATAAGGATAAACAAAATCAAATTATCAATGATCACGATTATAAGATTTAGCTGAAAAAATAATTAACATATTTAAAAACAGACTCAAAATTGAACAAAATAAATCCGATTTAATAAACCTTTTATGTCTTTATTATTACATACTACAAGCAAGATGGTTCTTATTATTATATTATAGGATATAAGTGCTAATTCCTTTTTGCAAGTATTTGGTGGTTTCTCATAAGCTGTAACTGAAACTAGTTCCTTACTTCCTTTACATCTTACTATTCAGTATGAAATATCTTCCTTTCAACTAAGTGTATCTCAATTTCGGGACAAAGGTACTGGTGACATAGTGGCATTTGAGTAATCATATAGGCAGTTGAGTAATCATATAGGCATTTGAGTGCCCCTATATCAGACAACACATTCTAAATGCGAAAGTATCTATTAAAAACATATATGGTATATAGCTATCCTAAAACTTGTCTTTGAAAATAACATGCAAGTTTTATTAGACAAAGTACGAGAAACAATACTAACCCGAACAATAATTTTGTACTGAAGAGGGTGAGGAAGCTTGTAACCAGCAAACAGCACATTCCCATCCCTGTGCAACTGCCTGTTTGTGTGTATGAACTTTTGTAAGAAACTATGTGAATCATTAATTGTTAATGTTATGTTAAAGTTAGAGAAATGCATACATGCGGACAATGTTCCCTATGGTATGGTCTTCTCTCTCAATAGTGAATGAAGCCGCATTTATGATCTTTGTATCCCTTTCGTATGCCACCCTAAAATAAACATTCAAAAAGGAGTTAGTAAATGTATAAACATGAAAATAAGGGGCAAATGAAATTGAGAAATGGTACTTCTTTGTGCCCTCGGGGACCACAAATCTCTCATAACGATCTGGAGCATTCATGACTCTCTTATCTGTATTACACGAAAGACGACGACGATCAGCTTGTGATTCTTAACGTATACTCCCTGATATTCAAAAGAAGATCTACATTTGCAGTTTGAGCTTCAAACTTAGGGGATGTTTAAAATTTGGATAAGCTTATTTTTTGGGGCTTATTAGCTCATTTTTTTATCACAATACAATACACTTTCTTTCATACCCCAAATACCTTTTAACTTATTTGAGCTACATAAGCTCTTTTATAAAAGCCAAAATGAAGGTTCTTTTCTAAACGGGCTTATTCGAGGGGTGAGCTTATATAAGCTAACATGCATAAGCACTTTTCAATAAGCTAACCAAAACAAATGCATTTCACTTCGAATAAGTTTGTGCAATATGAAATAATCAGCTGTAACAAAGCGAGCTACAACAAATAGTATTTGGTTAACTTTCGCTGTCTAAAGTTGCAATAATTAAATAATCAGTTGCTCAAGTATTTAACAAATTCTGACTATTCAAAGATTTACACAAAAAATCAAAACCATTTATGTTTCAGCTACTCCTAAACCATTTATACTCTGGGGTGTTTGTCTAAGCTTATTTGTGGGATAACGGGCTTATTTTATTTTGGCTTATATTTCATAGACCTATATTTTTGGGCTTATTTTTAGACTTATGGGGTTATATAAGCTTATTATGATATGATAAACTTATATAGGCCCGTAAGGCTCAAAATTGGCTATTTTAAGTCCAAAACCAAATAAGCCATAAGCCGGCTGGGTGTTTCTTTAAGCTTATTTATGGGCTTATGACCTTATTTGTTTCCGGTTATGCTTCATAAGCCCTATTTTTTCTTCTTATTTTAGGACCTGTGGGCTTATATAAGTTTATAATTATGTCATAGCACACTAAAATAAGCCCATACGTTTCGAAATAAGCCAAAAAAAATGAGCTTATGAAATATAAACCGAAACAAATACCAGTTTAAAAACACAATGCCAAACACCCCCAAGAGGTAATCGACTAGGGTTACAGCACTAAACAAGTTAATGCATGTCTTGTGATAACTTAGCTATACTTAAATAGCAAATTAAAGGTGAATAATTATTAAAGAGAAAAAAACCCTAAAAGATAATTAAAAAAGTAGGGACTAACAATGGGAATAGATTAATTGTTTCGATTTGGGGATGAGGATATAATTAGGGCAAAATCAAATGGAAGAACTGACCAGTCTAGAAGGAGAACGGTTTGAAAGTCTTCGAAGGCGAATTGGGGTTTTTGTTTCTTCACAATGGGTTTGTTTGGATCAGCTAGGTTTTGACTAGGTGGCCTTTGTCTATTCTTGTCAAACATGATATATCATGTTCACTAATCACAAATAAGATAAGTATGTAAGATAAGTACATAAAACATTTTCTTTTAGTAAAAAACATGGGTCCATTTATTCATTAATTCTCACAATAAAACTAACATGATGAATCATGTTTGACCATAACTTGAGAGGATCTTGATCCTTTTTTTATTTATTTGGGTATGTTTGGCAAGCTGTTAACTATAAGGTGAAGGTGTAAACTAAGCAAATTTTTTCGATCATCATTTTTTGTTACAATAGCTTCATAGATAGTTATATTTTTATGCTGAAAAACTCTATTTATAAGCAACATATTTCATATAACAATGGCATACAACTCTATGGTGTGTGGCGTTTTGTATTATGCATACAAAATCGCATTTTGAAGTATTCTTTATTTTTTTTATCATGAACCAGTTAACCTGGTTTGGCTTGTAGTTTAACCTTGCATCAAGGACCAGTAGTTTCTGCGTCCGTGTTATGAAAAAGCTAAGACACAGTTTTGGCTTGCGGGTTTGACAAATGCTTAGAAGAAAGGTTGTCTAGTATATTCATTAATAGCTTGTTTGGTTTGTACCATGTACTATATTAGTTGTACTTTAGAGTGATGGGGTATTTTAATAATAGCATTAATTATATGTATGTATTTGTGCATTAAATAGTTGTATACATAGCATTAAAACTTGTATTACTTAAAAACTATATAAATTTTGTGCATATAAAGATTGTACTATAAGCTTGATAGGTTGTATTCCTTAAATTTTTGTGTGCATTAAATGAAGAGAGAATGTCTAATTCTTTTTATATGTAGTAAAGATATCAATATTGTTTTTGGATAGAAATACACAAATAGGAGATTGGTTGAGTTGGTTAGTGGTCATACTATACTAATCAAATGTCCCAGGTTCGAATCATGCAATGTATATAATTTTTAGATATTTTTCGGAAATTCATGGAATTTGGGTGCCATGTCATCATTGAGGTGGCGTCCAGTCACTAATTCATATTTATACACTCGTAGTTAGCCCCATATATATATATATATATATATAGGGGTGCGTTCAAGTGAGAAGGCTAAATATGGTGAGAATGAAAAAAGAGATCCGAGCCTTCCATTAACCCTTTCTTTTTAGATCTAATAGCCCATATTAATCCACAATTTACATCAAAATATACTAAACAAGGGTATATTGGTAATTTTAACGTCACAACTAATATACGAGTATAATGTATAAGAAAAACACATATATTAAACACTTCTGAGGTGAATCCTCTCCGAACCAACTACCTTCAACAATCTTTTATCCTAACCACCACTACACCGCCCAATCATCACCGTTCAAACCACCGCCGTACAAACCACCACTACACCGCCTGATCGAACCACCACTACATCATAAAATATGAAGAACATGACCGCAAAATCTGCCGGAAAACCACTGTCGAACACTCTGGTACACCAGAGATTGAAAACACCTCGAAACGGTGGCAAAATCGGCTGATTCTGCCGTGAGATCCGCTCGTAACATAGGTTAAATTCTTACACTTTCATCATTCACATGCTCGTAATCGGTGTTCAATTTTACGATTGCTTGTAATATTTGTTCATAAAATACTTTTATCTCTATCATTGCCCAACTAGTTGATTCAAGTTTATAATGCATACCAACTGTTTGTTGAAATGCCTAAACCAATATTGCGCAAGCTGTGAACGTCATTTGTTGATTCAGGACTGTTATTTTAGTAGACTTGATAGTACATACGGTTATGCTTTCTTGTTTACATATTTAGTTTTTGCTCGACAAAGGTATAGAGGATATGTTACTTTTGCTTGACTTGTTCTTCGCTCTATTATTAATAGAGGATCGGTATTCGTCATATTACATTTGCTTCACATATCTCTTTTTTAGTTTAAGAATCTCATTTAAGTTTAGTTAAAATATCTTTGCGCGTGAAAATATAAGAGATATTTCCTTCATGTGTAAAAATGTAGGAGATATTTTTCTTCACGCGTGAAAATATATGTGATATTTTTCTTTACTCGTGAAAATATAGGTGATATTTTTCTTCACTCGTGAAAATATAGGAGATATTTTTCTTCACGCGTGAAAATATAGGTGATATTTTTCTTCACTCGTGAAAATATAAGAGATATTTTTCTTCATGCGTGAAAATATAGGTGATATTTTTCTTCACGCGTGAAAATATAGGTGATATGTTTCTTCACGCGTGAAAATATAGGAGATATTTTTCTTCACTTGTGAAAATACAGGTGATATTTTTCTTCACGAGTGAAAATATAGAGATTTTTTTCTTCACGGAGTGAAAATATAGGTGATACTTTAGATTTAAGATTGGCTAAGGGTAATAATTCTTCATCTCTTTGAATAATCTGACTCGTGCTTTTCTACATTAGTGGCAACTGCAACTTCGCGATACTAGAAGTATCTGAACAGGATTTGGTTCCGAGTGAATCATTTGATGAATAAACTAACTTCTCCATCTACAAGGGGTCCATATTTAAGAGAATTTGACGTTTATGACCCAACTACACAAGGTCCATGCAAAGTTTTTTCCTCACATGACATGGGCAAACGTTAGGTCTTTTGAAAATGAGTGTCCATTAAGGAATTTAACAACACCTACATGGATTTGAACATGGTATGCAGGTGATGTTTTGTATGATTGATCAAGTGATTCAAGTCACTTGTAAATTTGTATTAAAATTAACAATAAGCACATCTAAGGTTCTGATGGCGTTCTGATAAATTTAGACTTCAGATATAAGGAATTTGCAAGACTTGTGACATTATAGTTGAAACCGAGTACATATTGGGGGTTCACTCTTGTATATTTTTCTCTACGAGTTTATTTACTCTTGTATGAATTATTATCTCAGCTTTATTGTTTAATTTTATGCTGGCTTGTTGATAAAGATATGGAGGACGATTCATGGTTTGTTAGGTGCATGCAACATAAGTGGAGGACGATACATGTTTATAGAACAATGTGTTTCCAACTGGCGCTTCTGACGTGGGTGATCCTGCAGTTGGAGGGGTTCTTAATCGGTATCTGGGAACACCGTTGCCTATGGTAAGATGATAAGTTGATAATTACTTATTAGGTACAATAGTAATAATAAACAATGTACATTGGTGTTTAACGCAAGCAAACCTTAATATAGTATGGTGTACATATAGTTTGATATGCTTCTCTGTTACAAGTTTGGGTTATATTTCTATATCCTGTTATGTTTTGGTATGCTCGATATGGTAGAAGTTAATCTTTTATTATATTGACTTTCAAAGTGTATATTTCTGAGAATGGTTGGTTACTTGTTGGAAAGTATACTCAGTAATATAATTTTTGATGCAGAAAAAGGTGGGAGACTCGGTCTTCAACATAGGTTGTCAACAAGCGATTAAAAATAAATGGGTGGAGATGGGGAAGACACAAGTGTCTAGAAAGGTAAAGTTTATCGAGCTTTAGTAATCATAATCACTTCACTTTATCGCATTCGACATATCAAATATGCATGGAGGAAGTTTATGTCTCTAGGATATATTAGGATTTAGCTTAGTAATCGTGGTGTTAGAATTAAATTCAGCAATATCTGACATGGGGAGTGAGTAGTCTGCGCTTTTAAGGACGTCAGTCACATAGTTCCCTCATAATTTTATTAATCTGAAAGCCGTTGGGGTATCAGCAAAAACTTTATTCTATTTTAATAATAGCATTTCACTTTCTGCACTACTATGACTCGTCCATTTGTGATGATATTAAAGATGACCATCAGTTATCAAGTAAGTCTACTTTCAAACAAAACTTTACAGGTGTAATTAACTGAAGTATTTTTCGTATAATTAGTTATTAACTGATCATATGTCTTCGGTGCGTACTTCTCTATTCTGTTGGAGAAACAATATTCACTTGTTATCTGTTTGATTCACCTTGCCTGCGTCACATAATAAAAGATGGCAATTTCTACTCACCTAATTCGTGCTATGTTTTATCTCTAACGGATGTAATAAAACGCTTAAATGGTAAACAAGTCCAAGTAGGGAAGTCTCAGGTAGCTTTTCTTAACGACCAGATAGTGTATTTTTAGTACATAAAACTTCATAATTGGTAAACAATTGAACATTATTGAGATAATGTTTTGGTCAACCCACACGGTGGTACACAAAAGGTATGCATAGGTAGTTTTGTTCCATTACCAAGCCCATTTAACGTGACTTTTTTTGTCATCTAGCCTATAAGAATCAGAATATCAGAAATTAGAATGTTTGTCAATGTTTTGATAATTTGAGAAACTTTCTTTTTTGTCTATTTAGTCCCATATCATTATATTCTTTGTCATTTATAGCCTGTTTTTCATATTAGACTTACCTACACTTCCTAGGAAACCCTTATACTAATTCCAATATGTTCTAAAAGTTTCTGCTACTAGGTTAATCAAGCATGGACATGGTTGCCACGTGGGGTGAAATTTGACCCATTGAATCACGAGATTATTTGGCATTTGCTTGCTAAAAGTGGTGTAAGTGGTTTCCTACCTCACCCTTTCATTGATGAGTTTATTCCAACTACCGTGAAAGATGATGGGATATCTTATACACATCCTCAAAAGTTACCAGGTACATGTACATTTATGGCTTTTGTATTGTTAAATATGTTTAAATTTTTCGCTAGATTGCTCCCTTCTTTCCAAAGATGCAAGGGTAATAAGGGTTGTTTGGATGTGTTTTTTTTTTCGTTATCTGAGAACTGTTACTTCAAGTCACAATAACCGATTTTGAGTGTTAGGATAGTATGATTCTCATTCTGACTAATACAATGATCATGCTTTATATGCTTGTAAAGTAGAATAGTGCACGGGCTAGCTTGGATCGTTCGACATGTTTATTTTCAAAATAATAGCTTTCTTGTTTTGGGAGTAGGCAGTCGTTGTATGCATAGAGTGCTTGTGATGTAAATTATTGTCTTTAGGGGTCGGTAATTATATTTTTGGTTCTTGTTACGGAAACGCTATCAGTAAACTTGGTTGTGGATTGGTTTTAGTAAAGTACTCGAGCATCAGTTGAGAGGAAAGCTGTTAAGTACCAAGGGCAGTGGTGTTGATTAGTTAGCTATTTGTTGTTGTTTGGGTGATTTTTGGGGCATGCATTATCTGCTTTTATGTCGTATGATATTCAACCGATTTGTTCAAATTGCGATGAAACGTTTTACCATTTACATTTGTTCCTGTGAAGATAAAGAACTTTTTATTAATCGATTTTCTATAATAAGATGTGCTTGCAAAATCCGTGTTTGGTTTATAGGCAGATTTTATTGCAATAAGATCAGAAGCTTCTTTTTCATCTCCTTGACAGTCTTGTGATATAATCATATTAACTGGCACCCAACAAAAATTTCAAGTGGTACAACTTTACATGCTTTTTTGCACGAGTGCTAATATGTGAGGTGAAACTAATGAATACTTTTTTTATATAGGAAATTGTGAATACATTTTTGGTCACCACTAACTACAGTTTACCGTGCTAGTACCATTTTTGTAGATTTTTTTGTGTTATTTCGTTGAAAGTGTCATAAAGCTACTATATGTATTACACACCACCTGATACAAGTCTTATGTGAGTGCAGAGAAGTTAGTGGGGATAGGGAGGTGCAATCAACTTTATTGGAAAGTGATCAGCGTATCAAGGTACTTCTTTTGATCTCAGGTTAACCTATCTAGCAAAGATAGAACTTCCACCTACTTATGGTTAAGTCGGTTAGGGTTATGCTCTAAATTTAATAATTTATAAGGATCGATCTATTAAAATTAATATTAAAATATCAGAACCTCCCAATTTGGCCACCTCTGCTTTATGGCTTCGCTGTTAACTTATATGTCATCATTGGCTTTGAAGATATCAGTTCACTTGCTCACTGGTTACAAGTTTTCCCTTCTCTAGTGACAACAGTTCCTTTGTATATTGTGAATTACTTGAATGAATTTATATACATGTATACTATGGTACCAATAAGTAAAAGAAATTTTTTGAGATGCAATGATGAACTATGGAGTCAAAAAGAACACAATAACTTATAGTAGTTTCTAGCTTCAACAATACATACTAAAAGGTGGTTTACTGCAGGTGACAGCAGCAACAAATCAAGTGATATTTTAGACCTTGCCCTCATGTGTTCTGGTCGGTTGGATTGTAATATTGAATTTCCTCACCCCCACCGAGGAAGCAAGGGCCCAGATCTTGCAGGTATGTCTTTACAGATGTCATCCTTGGTTTTATAATAATTGATCTTTGACTACATGTTTGTTGAGTTCGATTTTGTCAAAACCTCTTTATTGTAGATCCATTCCTTGAGGATGAATGTTCATCCAGATTTGAAGAGTTGGCTCGGTCTACAGATGATTTCAATTGAGCACAGTTGAAAGTTGTTTGTATAGAAGCTGGTATGCTATTATTCACCCTTTGAGGTACTAATGTTCACCCATATATCGTTTCTTTTGTTGTCCATGAAATAAGCTATACTGTGGTCACTAGATCTAATGCTTTATGATGAAATGGTGCCAGTTTTCCATGTTTCTACACTTCTCATTTCATTACTTGGTTGTAAAACTAGAAATATAAATTTTTTATTTAAATTTGTACTGAATGAAGTGCAAACTAGCTTGATTTGATCATTAAACAAGAGTTGTGGGCAAACATATATGATACAAATATGTTTATTCAAGAAGTGCATTAGTAGTGTGGGTCTTGATTGGGACTACTATTACAAGGAAATAACTGTTATGTATACTTCGACTTGATTGAAAGTAATGTACGCCACTACTCCTTGATGTGTAACATTGTTAAGCTTGTGTTAGTTTTATTTAGTTTAAGGTTAATGTTGATATTTACATAATTGATAGTTGTGTAAAAATACGTATAAGATTAAGTGAAACATATATTATGCTTGATTGAATTAAATTAGAGTTGAAGTGAGTTTCATTGGTGAGAGTCTGTGCTTGTTGAAAGTAGATCGAATTTTGTATTTTGTCCTTGTATTATTTACGATCTATAAAAAGTTTAAAGTATTGTTTGGGTCCTGAAAGCCGGTGATCTACATGATCCAGTGAACCATAAAGTGGTGTATAAAACTGACACTTGTTTATATCGAGTGAAAAGTGAACTAAGATTTTCTTGTTTTCAGGTGAACCATGAAGACTTTAACGAATGAATCATCCAAGTTCAGGCTGAGAAGAAAGCAAGCTTGAATTACTATGCCTAGGATATCCTTTTCGCATTGCGTTATACCAGTGCAAACTATTGGATAGTTTCCTGTGATTTTAGTTGTATAAGGTTATACTCCCTTTGTCTCATTTTTATTGTCCACGTTTCCCTTTTGGGATGTCCCAATTTAATTGTCCACTACTAAAAATAGATAGGGAACTTTGATCAAGTTTACTATATTACCCTTGATTAAAATTATAATTACAAACTTCAAAGAAAACTTAAATTAATTAGCTAAGGGTAAAATTGTATTTCTGTCAAAAAGTAAGAAAGAGAAAGCAGTAATAAATGCACTTTTCTTAAACTGTGTGTTTTTTGTCGGGGGACAATAATTTTAGGACGGAGGGAGTACTACTTTTTTCTATATTATATATTTACATGTCTGTTAACATTAGATTCACCTTATAATACATGATCCGGAGGCATGGTAAAGTGAAAGAGAAATTGAGCCATGTTTATTAGAGAGAAAGGATATGAGATGGGAAGTTGTGTATG
>BQNB010200933.1:0-10951 GCA_026074375.1 Tanacetum coccineum
AAACTAGATGATTACCCGCGCATAGCGGCGAAATGTATAATAACATTAATATGTGTGTTTAATTTTTTATGTATATATGTTTGTGGAGTAAGTGATAGTGAAAAGTTAGTGATTTATACTGCAATTAAGTATTTAAATACTTACTCCGTAATAGATTGCATTGACTTTTATAAGTAAGGGTATCATAGTCTAACAACATTACTCATTTTGTAAGCTTTTAAGTTCCAAATGAATACCCTTTCTCTTTATATGTACTATAGACTAGGTTGAGCATAAGAGACCGAGGATCGAACCAAACCAAAAATCGAAACGAACGGGACCAAGCCAACATGTTTCGATCCGATCGTCGGTTCATAATTTTTATCATTTTTTGTCCTTTGTCAAGTTTAATCTTAAACATAACTAACAATTATGCTTTTTGAACTGGACCAAAATCTTTGAAACTTGATAACTTCATATTTCTTCTATTTATATGAACAAATACAAATTACAATTTTATTAATTCGAAACGAGATACTATTTTTATTATTGTGATTGAACTCAACTTTATGATTTTAAAGAAATAAACAACCTTTTGTCATATAAAATATGCTTTCACATGTTTTTATTCAAACTCCATTACATACAATCATAGATTATTATTTTATACATATATGATGTTTCTGCAAAGTTTCAAATTTTAACGATACTTGCAAGTATGATTTTCAAGAAAACCGTGTCAGAAAAGTTACATACCAACAACATTTCAGCCGCAGGTCAAACCTATTTGGCCGCAAATTGTTCACCCAGCCACAGGTAAAGTTCATTTGGCCGGCGACCGAATGGGGTCTGCAGCCCAAATTTAAAAAAATAATAATTTTAGTTTGTTATTTTGGGCGTTTCGAGTTGGCAATTGAAATAGTGAGAAGTGCTGACCGAATCTTTGTAAGCTCACATATAAAGTTAAACAAATACCCGCTAAGTATTAGTATATCCATGAAATGAAGCTATTGGCGAGATACAAGGGTTGTAATATTGTCAACTTTAGTCCTTTTACTTTTATTTATGCGACTTAATTCACTTTTAGTTCTCATAAGAGCACTTGATGTGCACAAGTTATAAGGCAAGTTATAGCCTCCACTTAACACCCAATCTTGTGCCTTAGCTCCTCGTGCAAAATTCACCATCTGTGTTATACGATATTTTTTCTTTTCTTTTTGTATTTGTGTTTTATTGGGTTAAGTATGGCCATGGGTGTCTTATAACTTGAGTGATGGAAAGATGGTATTTTTTAGATGAGAAATATGCAAATATGCTCCATGTGGTTTCCCAAATTTGCAGATTTGCTCCCCAACTTCACGAAAGTGCAGGCGGCCTCCCCAAAACGAAACTTGTGTCGCATTCATGCTCCCTGGCAGGGAGCACGAGTGCAATGGAAGTTTTAATCCCATTGCATTCGTGCTCCCTGGCAGGGAGCACGAGTGCAATGAAAGTTTCAAACTGGGGAGGCCACCTGCATTTTCGTGAAGTTGAGAAGTCAGTCTGCAATTTTTGCAAACCACAGGGAGCATATTTGCACTTTTCTCTTTTTAGATTAACTTAGAAGTTTTGAGTTACAAATAAGAAAGTGTTGAGATGACATCACTTTTAATTGCTATAAAACACTAATGGGCACCTAGTTATCTAAGTATTAAGACTTTGGCTTCGGTTAGAGATGGTTTACGTGGCTTTGGGTGAACGGTTGAGATGATTTATGTTGAATGTCAGTGTGTATAATGAGCGGTGCTTTACAAAGTAAAGTAGGGCTGAGCAAAACCAACCTAAACCGAACCGAACCAACAAACCGAGCCGAGCCGAACTGGCTGAAACCGAACCGATCATTTTTGGTTCAGTTTTCAGTTTTGTATATTTATGGTTTTTAGTTTACGGTTTTGCTCGGTTCGGTTTAGTTTCGGATTAAAACCAAGAAATATACGCCTAAATTATATATTCGGTTCGGTTTTGCTCGGTTCGATTCGGTTTCAGTTTTGTTCGGTTCATTTCGGTTCTGTTTTCGGTTCATGTTTTTCTCAAAATCGGTTTTCGGTTCGGTTTTTGTCGGTTCGGTTCGGTTTTAAACTGATGCTCAGCCCTAAAAAGTGACTTTGGCTAGGGGTGTTCGTGGACGGTTCGTCAAAGTTTTGATTTTTTATTTTCTTGCACCTTAATCGAAACCGAAAACACCGGTTAACCGAATTTTATGTGTTTATTAGATTCAACTAATTCATCCATAGTAAGTTTCCTAATTGTTAACGGTGCGTCGAAAAGATATATTCAATCATGTCGCTATGTGAATTATGGAGCAAACGATTTTTCAATCATTGCTAACGGGTCTGGCCGGATATGGCCGGTTTAAGCCGGTTATGGCCGGTCTTGTCGGGGTCGGACCGGTTCTGGCCGGGTCTGGCCGGTTATGACCGGGTCTGGCCGGGTCTTGGCAGGATCTGGTCGGGTCTTGGCAGGTTATGGCTGGGTCTGGCCGGGTCTTGGCTGGAATAGCCGGATCTGTTAGATATGCTTCGACCTCACATTCTGATGTAACATGGCTGTTTGAGATAATGTTTTTGATCTTGTTAACATGATCAAACTTTTGTATCTGGCAATCAAAGTTGTAATTTGCGTATGAATGCTATATCAGATTTGCGTCCATACCTAATACTAATTTTGTACTCGGATGTTGCAGCATGGTACCCCTTCATCTAGAAGTTCCAGAAGTGGTGATCAAGGAAATATAGTGATGAGCCGTGATGGTAGAGTGGTCTCAAGGAAGGATTAGGATCCTCTAATGTTGGTTTCAACATGATAGGTCATGTTCACCAATCACATGCAAGATAAATAGTAAATAATTTTTTTAGACTTAAAAGTAAGGGCCCACTTGTTTTTTCACTCTTCACAAAACATACAACATTACCTATCATGTTGAAAGCAAACTTTAGAAGATCTTTTTCCCTCAAGGAAATATAGTGATGAGCCGTCACCTCGTCATGGAAGATATGAATGTTCAAGGAGAACTCCTGGTATAGCTCAAGTTTAATTGGACTCGAATGTCAAAAGCTTAGGGGAAAAAATAGGCATTTTTACAACTGGTGGCTATTTTGGTAGAAACTAAAGGTTGCCCTAACTAAAGGTTAACCATACCTCCCTTGTTGATAAGAAAAGTTGTTATATGCTTAACTGTTGTTTGGAATAAAGGTTTGAAGAGATGGTGTGTATCTTGGTTTTGAAAACCTTTGCTTCACAAGCTTTTCTATCTTCCATTATTATAATGTATTCCTGTTTGGTAGTAAATGAAATGATCATTAATTTGGATGGTTTCTATGGTTATTAAAGGAGTGTTTGGGTTTGAAGATTGGGATAAACTAAACTCTCTTTTCTCAGGAATGTGTATCTTGAGTATAGTTATGTTTATGTAGTCATTTGATAGTAAATACCATAAGGATAGTTATCTGCTAGAATAATCTGCCTCGAGTGAGTACCTGGTTAGATTGGAAATCTCTGGTTATTAAATAGCAGTTTCTTGAGTCTAGTTATGCTTCTCCGCTGCTATGATTGGATAAAAATAATGGAAAGATGACAGATTGCAAATTGTCATGAAGGGAATCTGTTGGTTTGAAGCTCCTGAGTCTTCATTGGTTAGTTTGCAGCTGGATAGTTTCCTGTACTGAAGGCTCTTTCAGTATTCTCAAGGTTCGAACTTGAGTAAGTGTTAACGTGTTGGTCCAGATAGATATATTTTGGATGGTGAAGGGGCCGGATTGAGCCAGCGAAAATCATCTGTTAGTGTTAATAGGTTCCAAAAACAGTCAGTACAACAACTAACTAACACTAGTACAGATGGCTATTTCGACCCATTTTACTTATGAGTGGTAAATAAATAAGTAACTTGGAGAAAAAAAAACGGTGCCCAGTACATAGAACCTCCCAAATCATATACTTTTATTAGATATATTTTGTACTTATTAGAGTACCAAAAAAAACTTATATAATTTGCTTCCTTTATTTTAAATAGCTGCAACAAGCCCCTTGGAGCTGTTTTTCTGGCTACATCGACCGTATAAAATGGTTCAGTTCAGGTAAATTAAAAATATATAAACTCCTAAAAAAAGAATAATCGGGTTTTTGGGCATTACACACTTCCACATAATTAATGGCTGCAATCGAAAAGCATAACTGCAAAAATTCATCTCGCACAAAAAATATTCGGAGGTACTGGTGTTGTTCTGATAGTGATTTTCACATTGCAAAATTGCTTACTGCTTTGGTTAGTCAACTTTCCATACACTACTCAAAACCCTTATTGTTTCCAATCAAAAGAGGAGAAAAAACATTCAGAATAGTCACTTAAGAAATCGAACAATATGATTAAGACAATATTGTGGCAAGTAAAACTTCAGTAGAATTCAACACCACATATTGGTTTGAGGGAAATTAAACTACACATAATCGTAAACGAGTTTCACACATATGATGCGTCACTAAACGTATTACGTCTCTTACATTTATGCAACAAGAAAATTATACCACACGTACAAACATGCTTGACAACGCAACATTTATTTATCTACTAGATGCACTGTCCTTGTTGCAGTTACTTTCAACTTCACAATAAAAGCATGGTATTAGACCTGAAAGAGTTCAAAATCATATGAAAAAAACCATTTTAGTGATGATTTATAGACTAACTAATGTAAAATCACATTCTACAAAAAGGGAGAACAAAGTACCTTATATATTTTGAAGCACATCGAGAATACGCTGCAATTCAATGACAACAATTTCTATTTTCATTCGCTGTGGTGGGGAATCCAGAGAGCATGATACTCCAATCTTAATAGTTGCAATCAAACATTCTTCCACTTTCTTTGCCTTCGCTTCCGTACTTTACACAATTGCATCATTATCAATAACATTGATTACATGATCTGGTAATGCCATGTAAGCAAATTTGTGAAGGCTAAGACCTTCATTAAACATGTCTTATGTTGGCTTTTTCCCAGTCATCACCTCTAGTAATAATATTCCAAAACTGTAGACGTCCCCACTACTTGTCATCTACCATACTCTACAAATAAAAGCAATTAATTAATTAGTTTACAAACTGTAACTTGTAAGTAAATATAATCATCATGGAATAAAAGTGGAATTACCTGGAGGTGCATAACCAATTGTTCCTTTAACCCCGGTTGAGCTGTTTTGGTTTAAGTCTGTACCAAGTAGTCGAGCTAAACCAAAGTCTCCAACATGAGCCACCATATCGGCGTCAAGTAGAATGTTACTAGGCTTCAAGTCACCGTGAACAATCGTTGTTTGGCAGCGATTGTGAAGATAATCAAGCGCAGTTGCAACATCATTGAGAATATTTACTCTTTGGAGAAGGTTCAGTTTCAATGTATTTGCACTTGAATGAAGCCAATCATGTACACTTCCATTGGGCATATACTCGTAAACCAGAGCTTTGAAATCATTCCGTTGCAAATCAACACTTGAACATGAAGTTATAATCTTCAACAGATTACGGTGTCGAATATTCCGCCATGCTTCACATTCTGCCAGAAAACTTTTGTAGGCTCCTCGATTTTGAAGATGTAGAACTTTGACCGCAACGAATCTACCATCATCATAATCGAGGATTCCTTTATAAACAGAGCTAGACCCACCCTCGCCAATCAAATTTGCTGTAGAGAAGCCATCAGTAGCCTTGAGAAGCTCATTGTATGAAACTTTCAAGAACCGTTCATTTCCTGAAGATTGAGATGGTTGACTGTTGCGTTTCTTCTTACACAAAAGATACACACAACATAATACGATGAGCAACGTCGGTGCAATGACAATGATAAATACGAAGAAAGGAAACCTTTTTTTCTTACTACCCTCTCGTTTGCATTTGGGTAACTCAAGTATAACCAACCCACCACAGAGCTTATTATTCCCTAAAACCGAAAATGCACTTGCATTGGCAAACACTCCTACGACCGGAACTTCACCCTCAAAATCATTAAAAGATAGGTTTAAAAACTCTAAGGAAAACCGTTTATCGAAGAATTGGGGAATTTTTCCTGATAAATTATTTTGAGAAATATCAAGTACCTCCAATCCTCTCAATGAACTTAATGAAAATGGTAATGTGCCATGAAATATGTTGCCACGTAGGTATAACATTGTAAGGCTAATGCACTCACCCAGACTACTAGTAATGGTACCTGAGAAATTATTATAAGATAAATAGATCTCGCTCAACATCTTGAGATCTTTAATCTCTGATGGAATGGAACCAGACAGGGTGTTGTATGAAAGATCTAAAAAAAAAGTTAGTGATGGAAGTTGAAGAAGTTGTTTGGGTATTTTTCCATTCAGTCTATTGTTTGAAAGGTCTAACCCATTAAGGTTTTTACAATTCCCAAAGCTTGATGGAATATGGCCTTCTAATTTATTGTAATCTAAGTAAAGTTTTGTCAACAGTGATAAGTTTCCAATGGCATCAGGGATAGGCCCTGAAAATTGATTGCCATATAGATTAAGAACTTGTAGCTTTTTAAGTTTACCAATGGTAGTGGGGATTTTTCCTTGGAATCGATTAGACCCTAAATATAAACTGGTCAAGCCAACTAGATTACTTATACTTGAAGGGAGGCTTCCAAATAATTGATTTTCTCCTAAATTTAGAAAGGTGAGTTGATTAGAGAGATTACCTATTGATATCGGAATCACTCCTATAAAGTTGCAGTGATCAAGTACCGAATTTACTAATCTGGAGCAGTTTTTCAAAGAATCAACAAACCTCATATCATCAGCTTCTCCGTGTCCATGGAAGTTGTTATTATATAAGTAAATATCATAAATATCTCTTAGTTGTGAAAAATCGATTGTCAACTTCCCACTAAAACTGTTATTACCCATATCAACACGTCCTAATTTAGTGCAATTTGAAATAGAAGGTGGAAGAACACCGGTCAGTTCGTTACCCCATAACTGAAGGAACTCAAGATTTGGGAGCTGATTACCAATATCCAAAGGAAGACTACCAGTGAGGTGATTAACAGCTACAGAAAAATTAACTAGGAGTGAGAGATTGAAAATGGAACGAGGGATGCTTCCATATAAGTTGCAGTCATAACAATAAAATGTTGTCAACCTTTTCCAAAGACCCAAGGTGTTTGGAATGCTCCCGCCCAACGGGTTCCCAATAGCTATGAACACGTTCATTGATGAAATATTCCCCAAGAAAGGTGGGATTCCACCTGTTAACATGTTGTACTCAATTTTAAGATGAGCAAGTTTCGAGAGCAAACTCATTTCCTTGGGTATTCTTCCGGTTAGCTCATTTCGATCAAGCCAAAGGTCTTCGAGGTTAGAACAATGAGAGAAGTTTGTTGGAATGACTCCACCAAATTTGTTTCTACTAAGATAAAGATGGCGTAGCCTAGATAGATGACCAAGTTCATGAGGAATGGTTCCTTGAAAGCTGTTGTTCCTGAGATAAAGCTCACAGAGGAAGCTGAGGTTTCCTACATAAGGAGACAACGAGCCTTCTAAGCCTTTCGAATCCAGCCATAAAGCAATCACTCATTTGTGCAGCTTTCCACATGAAACACCACTCCATTCACAGAAATGAAAGGAATGGTTCCACGAGGCTAGAACTTGGTATGGATCATGGGTGATCTTTGACTTAAATGACAACAAAGCGAGGTAATCAGTCACATTACCGCGAGAGGAAGCAGAGACGGTGGTGGAAGTAAGACATGTTATCGCGAGACCGTAAAAGAGAAAAGAAATACGAGAGGAAGATGATAAGTAAACTATTGTTTGTGGTGACTTCATTTTTGAAAATTTAGTTAAAATTATAAGAACAAGTATTGGCTTTTTATCCTTAGTTTTGCATGTGAACAGTTTGCGACAAAGAGCAGATGAAATGAATGACTTTTGATTAAGAATATACTACTTAGTCAAAGTTACTATAGCAATTATTGGTGATAAAGATGCTTGACCAAGACAAATTTGATTGATGATAACTACCTTCTATGTATAATCAGAACTCCCGTCCAGTCAGTTCATTTTCCCTTTAACTGAAGTAAAGTAACTCAAGTTTTGGGGAGACTTACCTATTTTGAAGGAAAAAAAAAAAGACTACCAGTGAGGGTGATTATCAGATAAGGAATTATTAACTAGGAGTTCTCTGTGATAAGGTTTGGATTGTTTTGGAAAAATTGGAAAGGGAACAGAGGGAGTGCTTTCCATATAAGTTGCAGCCAAGCACAATTCAAATAAGTCAAGCTTTTTTCTGAAGACCCAATGTTATCTGAATGCTCCCACCTACGGGCGTTCCACCAGCAGGAAAGATCACTTTCAATTGATGTTGATAATACCATGAAACGGTGTGGTTGGATTCCACCTGTTAACTTATTGTCATGAATTGAAAGACGAGAAAGTTTCGAGAGTAAACTCATCTCCTTGGGTATGCTTCCGGTTAGCTCATTTAGACTGAGCGAAAGTTCTTCGAGGTTTAGAATCAACGAGGTCAAGTTTTGTTTGAATGACTCCACTGATTTGTTATTATAAAGATAAAGAATACGTTAGCCTTAGTAGACGACAAGTTCATGAGGATAGGTTCCTTGAAGCTGTTATTCCTGAGGAAAGCTCACGGTAGGAAGCTGTTGGTTTCATACTGAGGAGGAGACATACGAGCCTCCCTATGACATTTATATGCGAACCCAGCCGTAAAGCAGTCACTCGTTTGTGCCGCTTTCCACAGGAAATACCACTCCAGTCACAGAAAGAATCACAGAAATGAAAGGAATGGTTCCACGAGGTTAGAACTTTGTATGGATCATGGGTGATCTTTGACTTAAATGACAACAACGCGTGATAATCAGTCTCATTACCGCCATAGGAAGCAGAGAAGGTGGCGGAAGTAAGACATATTATCATGAGACCGTAAAAGAGAACAGAAACACGAGAGGAAGCTGATAAGTAAATTATTGCTTGTAGTGACTTCATTTTTGTGTATTAGCTTAAAATCATAAGAATAAGTATTGGCTTTTTATAGTCGGGTTGAGCAAGAAAATTTGATGGATAATAACTAGTAATTTCTATGCATAATCATATTACGCATGCCTTTAAAGAAGAGTTGGGGTAGGGGAGACTGCATTATAACTTTAATCATCCATTCTCTATCCTCCTCCACTAATTCCTTGACTGATAATAACTAATTTATAAAAGACTGTAGAAAATTTGGGAATGGCAAGACTAGACTTATATTGCATTATATCATAAATTTGATAATAACTATTGAGAAGATCTATCGAATCAAAATAATAATAAACCGGACTACCAGAATTCATAAATAAAATTACCAAATAAATCAAAATTCTTGCAACCTTTTGTTACTGATAACGGAAGTACAAAAATAGCCTCTTTTTTTTATAACTACAAAATCATAAAGACGAAGAATTTTCGTCGGTTTATTTACTTTTTTATCTGTTTTTATACGTTTTCGTCCGTTTCTATATGTTTTCGTCAGTTTTGTTATACGTTTTCGTCCGTTGTTATACGTTTTCGATCGTTTTTATACGTTTTCGTCCGTTTTTATACGTTTTCGTCCGTTTTGTACCTTTTTCACAGTTTTCATACGTTTTTATCCGACTTTATATGTATGTATACGTATTTGTACATTTTATACGTTTTTGTATGTTTTCATACGTATCAAAACATGTACAGAAACGTACAAAACGAATAAAAACAGATAAAAAACGTATGAAAAGGTAAAAAACGTACTAAAACATATAAAAACGAATAAAAACGTGTAAAACTTACTAAAACGTATAAAATGAACTAGAAGGTATAAAAACGAATGAAAACGGATAATAAGAATGAAAACGAATAAAAACGTATAAATACGTACTAAAACGTATAAAAACTGACGAAAACGTATAAAAACGGATGAAACCATATAAAAACGCTCAAAAACGTATAAAAACGGATGAAAACGTATAAAAGCGGATGAAACTGTATAAGAGAGCACGAAAACGTAAACAACGGACAAAAACTATAAAAACTGACGAAAATGTACAAAAACGGGCCAAAACGTTCAAAAATAGAGAAAATGTATGAAAACAGACGAAAGCGTATAAAAACGGGCAAAACGTATAAAAATGGATGAAAAGGTAAAAAAAAACTAACGCAAACCTATAAAAACGGATAAAAACGTATGAAAACGTAATTAAACATATAGAATTGTTAAAAAACGTACATAAATGTTAAAGTACAAAAAAGGTATAAAAGCCGACGAAAACGGATGAAAAAGTATAAAAACGTACAAAAATGTATAAAACATGATGAAAACGTAGAAACAATGGACGAAAACGTATAAAAATGTATTAGACTTTTTTCATGTTATTTGATTTTAAATTTTACTTTTTAAATTCTTTAGTTTCTCGTATTAGACTTTTTTTTCCTTTATAATTTTTGTTGGTTAGTTTATAATATTTGTTTTTGTATTTTGAATATGTCTTTATAATACAAAAATGACTAGAGAATTGAGATAGAAAAAAAACAATACTTGAACATGTTTTCTAGTTTTGCAAAATGAAAAATACAAACGCATGTTTCTCTAACTAAACGCATTTTCTAAATTTTCAATTGTATTGTGGAGATAGAAATCTCTTCTTTTTTTACAAAACAAGAAATAGGAAATGAAGAAATTTTTTTCCTTTGAATTGATTAGAGCCTAAAGCCAAAGAGGTCAAGCCAACTAGACTACCTATACTTGAAGGGAGGCTTCCAAATAATTCATTGTCTGTTAAATATAGATAGCTGAGTTGATCAGAAAGATTACCTATTGACTGTTAGTTTATGGACGATAAATTAATAGATGTGTGTTAGGATCGAACTCAAGATCACGGGATTGCACTCACTACGAGTTAACAATTAATAAGTA
>BQNB010200935.1:0-10951 GCA_026074375.1 Tanacetum coccineum
CACTAAAGGTATGAACAAACAAACTTTAATTTGTTGAATGATCAAAGATATTTTTTAAACCTTACATTTATAAAACGAGACAAACATTTTTAAAAATATATACACAACATTTTTGTATTTATAAGAAATGTTCTATTCAAAATAAACATTTTGAATTTCAAATTTTCAGACCTAAAACGGCTAGAAATGGTCCAGTAAACACCTCCCCTGAATAGGAATAAAAAGGGAGCGTCTGAATAAGGGGCGGCCCCCTGGCTGGCCCCCTTAAAATTGAAGGGGGGGACACCCTATTTAAGGGGAGCCGGCCCATAACCCCGCTCCCCTCCTTTTGTCTCTATAAATACTGGACTATTCCCCAACATTTTTCTCACCTCTTTGCACAAAGTTTTCTCGGGAGAGATCTAAAACCTCCTTTCAAACCCTTTCCTTTGATCACTTAACTATATGTGGGGGGGGGAGGGGGAGTGTTGTGGGGGGGGGTCAGAAGGGAGGGAAGAGGTGAGTAGGGCGAATCAGCCATCCATTGATAAGTGAAAGGAGAAAACTTTCGTTATCATTAAGAGACACAAGTTAATGTAGGCTAGTTAGAGGCCTCGTGACATGTCCCTTTACTTTCACAATGCATAATTCGAGTCCAATGGCATTTCAAACTTGTAATAATTAGTTGATCATAGGGTGATCATGAGTGGTGTGTTTTGTAGTTTGGATCTTCTCTGTGATCCTTTTCTATTAGTGTTCGATAGTGTTGATCACAGACGTAATGGTGGTAAGAGAAGTTGAAAGGGTGGAGGTTGTGAAGTTTGAAGGGTGAAGAAGTTGTGAAGTTGTGAAGATGTGAAGAAAAAAAAAGTTTGTTGTAGTTAAGGAATCAAAGGTGTGAAGCTTAAGTTTGTATGAAGTTGTGAAGTAGTCCAGTTTTGTGAAGTCTGAAGTTGTGTTGTGATAGATTGGTTCTAGCTAAAATTAGAACTCGACATTTAGCTTAGTGTCGGAAATTGATATAAGCAACGTTGTGTATGGTTTTCTTCGCCTTAAGGGAGCTTGTTGACTAGTGAAGAAACTCTCGAGTTGGGTAACCCACACTCGGGTAGTGGAGTAGCGGCCAAGAGGTCTTTCCGTGACCGAACCACTAATAAATCCATCGTGTCCGGTTTGCATTTCCTTTCAACTTAATCTCTTTACATTTATACTCGCATTTATCACATTTATAATTTATACTTGCAATTGTGTGATGTATTGATAATATAGTCTTAAATTATGTTCCCCCTTAAATAAATAGTGAATATTGTATGTTCGGGTTTGTATGATTTGTAAATCGATGTATTAATATGTGGAATATAACTTTTGTATGAACACTTCGTCATAATGTATCACGCTTGATATCGGTAATTTGATACGAAACATTTTAAGATTTTTAATGGAAACGTATTCACTTCCCCCCCTCTAATACGATTTCCACAATTGGTATCAGAGCCTCGTCGCTCTAATTTTCAAAACAATTGGTTTTAAAAATTGAGTACGATCCATGTATCAAATACCCGGGGGGGGAGTGGGGGGTGAAGGGGGGGGATAGAAATATGAAGAAGTTGACTTGGTAGATTAACTTGTACAATTTTTGATCTTATAATATACATAAATAATACTAGCATCCTATATAAAAATGATGCTTTACAAACGTAAGTGTTTAAATCTTCGTATCAAATTCATAAAGTTGTACACCTTTCCGTAAAGCAGAAAATAATTTTTTACCAAAAATTAAAATTCTGATATCATGTGGGGCGGCTCCCTTAATTCCTGTGCGTCCCCCTTAATGTCCATGGGCGGCCCCTAATTTCTGAAGGACCTACCTTCTGATTCGGCAATTTTTCAGAAACTTTGAAACAATAAAATCTCCGTAATCCCGTAGAAGTCGTCGCCCACCACGGGGGGGGCGGATTGTCGGAAGAGTAATTGGAGGAGGGGGGTCTACTTTCATATAAAAATACTTCCAAGTATTTATTTCAAACTTAATTTAGTCAGAAAGGCAAAATACTACTTTATTGTCCAAAACGTTGAGTCTCGTTTTAACGTAAAACTTGTATTTTGGTTTTTTTTCCTTTTCGAAGTCAGACATTTCTAGTCCGGTATATCTCGTTTTGAAAAATGGTGTAATAACTTTTCAAAAATATTAAACTTGAATTTTTGAAAAGGGGGAGGAAACTAATTGTTTTTTCAAAACAAAACCGAGCTAAGTATACATTGTTGTATCTAATACACAAAACTACGACAAGTACGTTTATGTGGTATGCTATGTGATTATGTGCACTTCTTTATATCTTAAGTTAGTAAAAATTATTAAATGATCGTTGCTACTTGTAATTAAGCTAATTGAATATCAAAAGCACATTGTCATGTACAACTATTCGTTTGTGTAGCTAGTTTTTTTTCCGGATTTATGAATAACTAGAACTGTATGCAAGATTTCTTTGCATTTAAATTGCAAAATTGTTCTTGCATTGCATATAGTTGAATAGATCCACTTACCTTACAAATGTTAACATAAACATCTGTAAATCTATTCGGGTATGGGAATATATTTAGGAATAAGAGTCCAATAACTTGTCAAGTATATTATTAAATGTAATTTATCAACTAGTCACCTAAATATTTCTAACGATTTAATCTATTTTCAACAACACGTTTAAATATTTCAACAAATTGCTTGGTTTGACCTTGGGTTGGTCAACAAAAGAAAAGATTGTCATTAATATATCAATTAACTAATAAAAAACAAATGCTTGTGCTTGCATGGTTTTTAACATACACATAATTATATTTTTTTTAAAAACATATAGTATTTTACAAAAGATGTGTGTTGTATAAAAATGGTTAGAAAACTCATACTCATAAAATGTCAAAAACTATGTATATTATACATAACAACAAATAGTTTTTCGCACAAGTAAAATTTACAACTAATCTTGAGTCGAGAATATGCTGGTTGGTGGGTGATCTAGTCTTTTCCCCAGATTTCTTCAGAAATATCGTTATGTACATAAACTATGCTACTTTCTAAATTGTCGATCTGAATTTAACTTAAAATTAAGCACAATCACTCTAATTGAATAATTATTGGGAGCGAAAAGTTGACAAGTCATGGTTATAAGTAGTGTTAACATTTTTACTTGTACTTAACGGTGATTTTGTTTTTACGCTTAGCTTGGGGCTAGTGAAAAATCGGGGATGATGAATTTATCCGTCAAGACATCCGTAGATTATTCTATGGGCGCTCCTCATTCTATGATCCCAGTGTTGATAAAATAAAGGAAGTCAAACAGGTAGTTAAGAAAAGAAAAATCCAAAAATATTAGGGATAGTTAGTGTACATATAAAAAAATGGTAAAAACGGGACTTGTCGAAGCTATTGATTCTTTAGTTCCCCTTGACGAACACTTCGCTACTTTTCGAGGTCATTAGTCGAGGGGGGGGGGAGATTCTTAGTTTTCTAAGTGTTTACTTCATAACATTGCGTGAGGACACGGCAATACCTTAGTATGGGGGATTTTGGTATGTGCTTAATTACACATACCATTTTCCATTAAAAACGGACTTATAAGACTAAAAACGTACCAAAAATACATTGTATTTGTATGTTTTGCATTTGAATTGTGCAGGAACGGATATTCAAAAAGAAAGCCAAAAATGACCAAACTAAGCACGAGATGGAAAAGACAAAGTCAATCCGAAGCCAAAGTCAGTCAAAGTCAAAAGTCAGCCACATGAAGAAAATACAACTTGAGGGACTAAAACTGCCAAACCTCAAGTTGTGTTACAAAAAGACAAGGGCTGAAATCGAAAATTGCGGGTGAAGTATAACTTTAGGGGCCAGTTCTGCCAAACCCCTAAAAGTTGTATCATAAAAGGGGCAAAGTTTACAATGAGGTTATAAGAGATGAGGGGCCAAAGCTGCCAACCTTCCCAAACTCCATCTTTCCCGCCCAACAAAACCCAGGTACAACTTAGGGATGTCTTCCCATACCTTCTCCCTGCAAAACACTCAACACCCTAGATAAATCATTTCAACCACTCCACTATTCCCCCCCCCCCATGCTTATAATTGCCATGTTGGCAATCCCTCACCATTTCCAAGTAATTTCGATGGCTGTGATTGACTCAAAAGAAGCACAAAAGAAATTGAAGGCTGCTTGTGATGTGTTTTAGATCACCTACACAACAAGCTACACTTGGTTTTTGCTCTCACAAAAAGATGCCAAGTTGTTTAGACAAAGAAAGAAGACTTCGGCTATAAATAGAGTCTTTTGTAAACTTTAGAAAAGAGTAGTTTTTAGTTTTTAATCTTAGAATATCTTAGCTTAATTTTCAATATAACTTAGCTTATTTCAGTTCTTAAAGTCATTTACAGCTTTTACTTTCAGCTTTGTAACACTTTCAAGTTTCAATGCAAATTTGAGGTTTTAAGTCACTTTATAATTCCAAGTGTTAAGTTTCTTAATTGTGTTGTTTTGTGTTCAAAAAGGCTCTCAATACAGCTTGTTATAAGTAGCTTTAATTAAGGGTAAACAAACCCTTAAAAATAATCAAGGGTTTATTAGTTAACGAGGAAAATCACAAAAAAAATCACTCTCAAAATACACCACAGCTTATTTTATGGATGATAAGCCAGTTCTGGATGGGCTTATGGACACTACTAGTTTGTTTTATACAAGCTAGAGCTTGTAGATTCTTGGTTTAGCCCTGTTTTGAGCAAGGGTGTTGTAAGTCTCTCTTTTTCTTATTTTTCTTATTTACTGCAGAACTGCTTATAGTGCTTAGTTGTTACCTATATTTGCTTATTTATGCTTTATCATGATGTTTAGTTCTTATCTTGCTTAGTTGTTAGTTTAAAAGTGACTTATGCACATTTCCTAGTTAGTACTGTTAGTTATGAGTTAAAACTGTTAGATTGATTCAGCTTATTTAAGTGCTTATCGTTGACTAAAGTCTGCTTATAAATGCCTTATTTTGTTATTTATCAATTGTTTTATTAAATTTAGGAGCAAATCAGCTTAATTTAAAAAAGAAAGATGCTTTTTGAAAACTTTTGAGGAGGTCATTTTCAAACTTTAGCAGTTACTAACCCATAGTTAGTACTGCTAGTTCACTTTTGGAACTTTTAAAGCTAGCAGTACTAACTTAAAGCTAGCAGTACTAACTCCAAGTTAGTACTGTTAGTTAAAACTGTTAGTACTGGTGGTTCATTTTAGCTTATCAGCTTATTATTTCTGCTTATTTAAGATTTCCTTAGCTTTTTAGAGTAGATTAAACCATTTTCCTTTACGTCTTTAGGAGGTTAAGGCTTATTTAAGCTTATTTTCCTTTCAAAGTATTTTCAAATAGTGATTTCCAGGTTGTAGCTTTTTGGCTTATTTGCCATTCTAGTTTATTCTAGTTGCTTATTCTTATGCCTGAGTGCTTATTAGGGTTAATTAAATATTTGTTTTAGCTTATTTGCTTATTTCTTGTTTCATTGTGTTTTGCTAAAGCTAGCAGTACTAACTTAAAGCTAGCAGTACTAACTCCAAGTTAGTACTGATAGTTAAAACTGTTAGTACTGTTGTTAGAACTGCTGAGTTTTTCTTGCTTAATTTAGCTTAATTGCCCTTTTTGAATTTGCTTATTTAGAGTTGGTTTAGCTTATTTGGTTTGTCTTAAGCTTATTTGTGTCTTAGTGTAAAAGTTTTAAGTGTTTTTACCATTTCTAGCTTTTATTCTTGTTCCAGCTTATTTTATTTGCTTATTTTTTATATGCATTTGCTTATTAGGTTTAGTGCCCAATCACATCCTTGTCATATTCAAACATCAATTACCAATTCGTGTAATTTGTTTGATTTTCCTTCACGCCTCGTTGGGATCATAAAAAACAACCGGAAACACTCTCTACTGCTTCCGGTTACTTTGGTCTCGCGACGGATTTGTCCTTTGTTGTATATTTTATTTATTGTTTTCTAAAAAAGGGGTCGAGAACGAGCGAGTCATATTGATCCAACTTCACAACAAAACACTAATGCATGTCCATTTTTATTGTTAGATGATCTAAACTAAAGCTACTCTAAATAATATTGATGTGTAGAAAATAAAAAACACCAAGATTAGGGGTGTTTGTTATGCTTGAGCTGAACAAGAAAAGAAAAGGGAAGAAGCAAAAACACAACCACTTGGTTCTAGCTTGTTTTAATCTTCATTTGGGTGACATTTGAGTGTGTAGTTGAGATCAAAATACAAAAATGGTAAGTGTATGGGTGAAGAAATATTCGGCCAGCCTCAAGGGGAGAAGAAGAGAAGAAATTTTTTGAAACTATGTGTTTACTTGTGAAGTTATAAGTATTTTAGTCAACTTTGGAAGCAACAAGTATAATCATTGCCATCTTTGGAAAACAAAATATGCCTTGTGTGTATGTGTGGATGTAGCCGACGCTACATATGAGCTGGAGGCCCATTTCATCATTTTTTTTGTAATTTCTTTTACTTAAAATTTAGTGTGTAACATTTTAATAAAAGTGATACTTGTACTCATTAAACTAAAACGCGAGCTTTAAACACGAGTCATGGCCAAAGTCGAGGAACAAAGATGACACGGTTCGTAAAATAATATTTTATTATCATAAAAATAATAATAAGACTTGTCGTAAATTTTTACGAGGCCTGAAACGATTAACGAACGCGCGATCAAACGTCAAAAATAAAAATAATCAAAACTTCTCAAATCATTCGTAAATAAAATACTAAAATATTTATTATCGACAAATAAAATTTTAATGTCGGGAACTCGTTTATAGGAAAATCACGTTAAAATAATTATTTACGACATCGGGCACGCGATCGTCGTACGCGTCGTAAAACTCCGGTTATTACAGTGTCTTGGTGAAGTGAAGTAGTGTGGTTAGTATTTTAGTCCTCAAAATACAAAAGGTGTGGTAGATTGGTTCTAGCTAGGATTAGAACTTGACATTTCGCTTAGCGTCAGAAATTGGTGTAAGCTAAGTTGTGTACGGTTTTCTCCGCCTAAAGGGAGTTTGTTGACATAGTGAAGAGAACTCTCGAGTTTGGTTGCACGGGAGTGGTAGTACGGGCGAGAGATTCTTCGTACGAACACTATAAATCCGTGTGTTGTGGTTTGTCTTTCTAACTCATAATCTTTTTTTTTCATATTTATATATCAATTATTTACTTACTTGCCATTGTTCATATTGTGCAATATTGAGATCACATAAATCGAATCTAAGTTTTTTTTTAACAAACTAATATTATTAACTTAAAATGCGGAAAAAACTATCTCAACCCCATTTCCCCTTCTAGTTTTCCACAAATTTTATGTCAAAAAAGTTACGTCAAACAAATTTTTTCAAAATAAATTTGTATTTTAAAACTGGTGATCGATCTCATGAAATCGGAAAAATATTTAGAAGGGCTATTTATGCAAGACCACCACTAATTTGAAAGTGATGAATTTTATGTTTTTATTGATAAAAATATATTCGAAACTATGTGAAATCAAAAGATCTAGACACTTTGGCATGATTATTACTATGGTGATTTTCTCCGTTTTAAAATATCCCCCGAAACTAAAAATGCGATGACATTGTTACCATTTGATAAACAAAATGATGATTTTAAAAAGAAATCGCTAAAGATAATGAAGCTAAAATGATAATTTATAATGCTTTGCCATGCAAAGAATACGAAAGAATTTTTATGTGTAAAACGGCAAAAGAAATTTGGGATACTTTACTAATCACTCACCAAGGCAATAGCCAAGTCAAAGATAATAAAATAGATCTTCTTGTTCAACAATATGAACAATTTACGATTCCAGAAGAAGAATCGATAGATTATGGATTTGCTATATTTAACACTATTATTACTAGTATAAAAGCACTTGATGAAGGTTTTTCTAGCAAAAACTATGTTAAACATCGCCACCTATGTTAGCAAGTGCTTGACGTGTGCAAAGGTCAAGGCCGAACATCAGAGGCCATCAGGATTATTAGTGTAACATTTCGTATTTTCAGGTCATTTACGACGTCATATATTTCACTAATTTTTTTTTGCTCGTACGCGTTTACTTTTAATTTTAATAGTTAAAGTTAAATCGTGTAAACTAAAAATCAACAATTAACTTAAACGGACACCAAACGAATTAAAGTTTACGTCAATCAAGCAATATATTATTTTTACGAAAGTAATAATCAACTTTTTTATATTTTATTTTTATTGGTTGCCTAAAACGTTTACGTTTCGCAATTTAATACATTTAGGTATACCCGAAAGCACCTAAACCTTTTCTACGCTTCAACAAGTACCCACTTTTATACCAAATACATAAAAATTACACTATAATATCACAAAAACACTTCCATGGCCGGTTATAGATATGAAAAACCAAAGAAATATCTAACTTGAAAACATGTTTCCTTAATTTCATGGGATGTTCCATTCTTTTTGAGACCAAGACCATAAGACTTCCTTGTTTTCCTCATCATGTCTTTTATGAACCTAGTCCTTATTACATCTAGCTACAAGAAGTATATAAGGAAAGTAACTAGCAACTAGAACACACACATCTCATTTGTATAAGTGTAAAACACAAAATCTCTCCCTTTGTCCTCCTTTAGGCCACGACTCACCCAAAAACAACACCCAATCCATACAAAATTTTATTTACAACAATTACACACATACCTACAACATATCTAAGATGTTCTTAGGTGTTTAGAAGGGTTGGTTAAGCCTTTACAAGTGTTAAAGCAAGAAAGTTCAAGGTTAAGGTTTCACTTGGATTTAGGGTTTTCTTGGTGTTGTAAGCTTGGGTTGTAATCTAAACAAGGGTTTAGATTGTGTTTTCCATCATCATACATCACACTAAGGTTATCTAAAAGCTCTCAACTTTTTATAATTATGATTTTTATGTGTATATATGTTCTATATAGTAAAATCACCATTAGGATACTTTTAATCATATAAAAGGGATTTTTACTTGTGATCTTTGTTTTGTACACTTTTTCATATGTTATATGATTGGTAATATCATGATATAATGGGATTATAAGTATTGTAACATGTTGGTTAAGTGTAAAAATGTACAAGTATAAACTTGTAGTTAAAAGTTACTTATGGAAAGTTTATGTTTTCATATGATGTAATGGTTTGTTAATATTGTTATCATGGACTCATGTGGACTAATCATGGACTAGGAACCCTAAGTATGTAAGACATATGTTAATAAGGGTTGTAATGGACTTGTAACAAAGTGGTTAAGCTAAAAAGTTATAAAAACGACTTTTAAACACATTTTGAGAAAAACCCATTTAGGGGCTGTTTGAATTCGAAAATTTACACCTCTATTTTATGATTTTATAAGATACTACATGTCCCAAGGATCGTGGGCATGTAAAGAACTCGAAAAACCGATTTATAACGAAAAAGATACGACGATTTCAAGTTTACGTTAAATATATACTTTTATAAAACTATTTTTATAAAAGTTACTATTCACCACAGAAACTTATACTTTTAAAACATCAATAAATCGATAAAACTTTTAAATACGAAGACATGCTCGAAAGAATCGCTAAAAACGGAGTTAAAACGAATAAGTTACGACATTTACGAGATTTACGATAACTAAATCTATAAAAATAAATATATAACTGTTATGAACAGTAAAATCACTATTCATCAGAAAAACTCAAATTTTGAAAATGTTATATTTTGATAACTCGTCTTAATACGAAGGCGTGGACGTAAGAAACGAAAGAAACGGACTTAAAACGAGAAAGTTACGCCAGTTTTACTAAAGTATACTTATAAACGTTTTTACTTTATAAATATGATTTCACTAAAACGATTAGATGGTGATGTAGCTATATAGAATTATATGTGGTATTAGTTAATCAAAGTACTATATTACTAGGGAGTTTCATAATGAGGCCTCTTCGGGGTGGCGTATCGACGAGTTGTTGGATTTACGATTTAAAGTGTCCTAGCTCCTCATACGTCACTACATGACCTCTTAATTATGATAGCCCGAACGATAGTATGATGAGCTATACGACCTATAAATAATCAAAGTGTTTAGTACTTATACGACCTATATTGGATTAGGTTGCCTTCGGATTCCTTCGTGACGCATTTTTCTATTGTGAATACTTGTTGATTACCATTCACTCGAGGTGAGTTCATAGCCCCCTTTTTACTACGTGATTGTTTTACAAAATCTACGGGGTGAATTACATTGCTTGTTTTACTATTGGACACAAGTGTTTTTCTAAGTGTTTTCAAAGTGTTTACAAAGTGTATGCTATCCAGATTACTGCCTGAATATTATTGCTAAGTTACCTTATTGCCGTGAAGTCCCTATTTATCATGAACCGTTAATTGCTATTGTAGTAAGCGCGAGTGTTGTGGATAGATCTATCGGGACTGACAATCCCCACCTTTCCTTGGGTCACTAGTTTGATCAAGGTGCATTTAACATTGAGAGGTGTTAGGTTGTTGGCAAGCATCCTATATTCTGATTGGGGCACAAATCTAGTTAAGGCTTCGGGGTCATGAGCTTAGTGCAATAATAAACGTTTTGGACTACTGAATGTGTTTCAGAGTCTACTATTACTTCGATCTTGTGGTCCACCCTTTTTACCGATAAACCTATGATTTCACTCAACCTTTGTGTTAACTTTTAGCATGTAATTTCAGGTCCTAGGGTATGAAGATTGGAGGGGAGCCGTGGCGGATATCAATGAAGACGGATTCTGTGTTTTATCCAGTGTTGCAAAAATTGGCCTAGGCGGCCGATTAATCGGCGCCTAGGCGCTAGGCGGTGATTAACCGCCTAGATTTTCGCTAATCGGCCTTATTAATCGTTTTGGTCAAAAATCGGTCAACATACCGATTAATCGGATAAAAATCGGCCAAA
>BQNB010200936.1:0-10951 GCA_026074375.1 Tanacetum coccineum
AGAAGACATGTTTCATTTCAAACTAAAGAGAACACAATTCTCTGTGCGCCTTGGTTTTGTGATTACTATTAATAAATCTCAGGGCTAAATAATCCCAAATTACGCAATGAGTTTTTCGTTTAAGACTGTTCGTATTTCGTTCCATTTACCACAACAAAGATGAATCATGTGACTTTCTTCAAGTTAAAAAAGACAAGATATATCATATTTTATCTATTTTAGTTTCTAATAAAAAACCAGGTTAATTTGTCATTCATATATAGTAGCTGCGTAACCAGCACCATGCATGAAGGCAGGAGCGGCTCAAGCCTTGTGGAGGTCTAAAGCGAAATTCAAGTACGAGGCCTTTTCGAATTTTCATTTTTTCTTCACATTGCTTAGCTATGCGATTCATTGGATTAATAGAACATCTAATTCTCAAACCAAGAACACGATGAGAATTAAGATTTTATTGCATATAGAGAGAAATAATATAAGAAAGAGAAAAAACTAAACTTCGTTTTATGATATATAAGTAGGGTTAAAGAACTAAACCAACACAAACGAGGCTTGTTCGTGTTTGTTAGGTTTGTATTAACTGAACAAACCAACTAATATGAACACTTAAACGAACGAACATTGGTGTTCATGTTTGTTCGTTGAAAAATAGGTTATACTTATTCCCTCAAAACACTATTCATCAGTGATTCTTGACATGTTTAATTTGTTCGTAGTATCGACTAAAAGTCATTAGACTTTATAGCATTAAAAGAGCTCAATTCATCTTTTTTTTAATAATAAGAAGATAGACATGATTGTGTTTCTTAATCTCAAATAAGAACTTAGTGGTATGTATTTAAAAAATAAGCAAACATCCTTAATAGTTTTGGTAGTTTTAGTGATAGGGGCCTTATATATCGAGACCTCAAGATGGTGCCCAAAGAATATGTGACCGACTATATATTCGTAAAGGGTGTGAGAAATTTGGGGCCTTAAATATTCGGGGGCCTAAAGCGATGACTTTAGTTGCTTTACCCTTGAGCCACCACTGGTAAACAAAGTATTTTTGGTAGTGTGTTATAAGACACATATGCCATGTAGTATATTATAGCTAAAGCGGTGTTTTAATTACAATAGTGTTATAATATTTGTGCTAAGATAGCGTGAAATTATAAAAACGGACTGCACCTAAGTCTCTAAATGTTACGTATGAAACATGCCATAATTGATAAATTCGTATGGGACTACCAGTAAATGTTATAGGGACTACTACTAAATGCTTTTGGTACCAACTTTTTATAATGCCATTATACCGATCCATCATCATCAGGTCCATAAGCATTTAATTTTGGATGTCGATGATGATTTTATGGCATGGTTAGTTAGTAGGAGTTAAGATCAACATATACCCATTATTTGTCATAGATCCAATGAATCAATCTCAACCATCTATTTTTTCATCAAAAATAAAAACGGTAAATCGTCACACGACAAAAAATACACCATCGCGACGAGTATTTTTTTATCTTTCAGTAGACGGGTGACACGATATACTTTCGAGGAACCTTTTTTGGATTTTTTTTTTCAGTCACGAATTGCGAAAATCATATATGATTCGTATAACGAATCATATATGATTTCATGAAATCATATCACATATATGATTTCATTTCATAATATCATATATGATTTGTGATTCTAACGAACTTTTTTTCAATTTTGTTTCAGTCACGAATTGCGAAAATCATATTTCATAAAATCATATATGATTTGTGATTTCGACGAATTTTTTTTCAATTTTGTTTCAGTCACGAATTGCGAAAATCATATATGATTTCATAAAATCATATATGATTTCATAAATCATATATGATTTTATAAAATCGTATATGACTTCAAAAAATCATAAAAAAAAGTTCGTCGAAAGTACATAGTGTCGTCCCTCTGTAGAAAGATAATTTAATTCTCGTCGCGATGATATGTTTTGTTTTGCGTAACGATTAACAGTGTGTGAGATATTTAATTTTTTAAAAAGAGGTGGAAAGTGAGTTTTTTTATTTTTGATGAAAAAATGAGTGACTATGATTGGTTCATTGGGTCTATGACAAATATTGGGTCTATATTGAACTTTTGGCTAGTTAGTAGTCAGAGCATCACATACTCTGGCATGTCAAAATTTTATTTTTGGTGTCATCTAAACGCCTGGTGTCATCTAAACGCCAACTTAACATCTTCATTTTTTTTACTTATCAAAATGTCTCTTTAAACATAACATCTATTTCACATGTCATTTGATCCCCACTCACACACACACAAAAAACAACTCTTTTTGTCCTCTTTTGGTTTTCACGCACGCCTGTAAAATGGCGCTTACCCACTAGGCGAGCTCCTCCACTATCATGGTCATGGTGTGGGTACGGCGACGCCATACAAGCTCCACATAAAATTGGCGGGAGTGGGGCGTTATGATACCTACAACTCTTATAGAGATCTGTCTTTAATGGGAGAATACAATTATTGAATTATACAATAACTTTATCAGTTTCAACAATCAAACGGATTAAAAATCAACTAAATGTTATCTTTGGGTTAGGTTAAAACTTAATATGGTAAGTTTATAATATAAAATTGAATTGCATATAGGTGAAAGACAAAGAAGCAACAAACTACACCGCTAATAGTATTTAAATTACAAAACTAATTCATGTTAAAACAATCTAATATCAACTAAGTTTGTGAAGTTGACATAAAGATCTATTTGTATTCTTTTCTTTTAGCCTTCAAAGCTTTGGTAAGTATATTTTGGCTTTTCGACCTGCTTATGTTTCAATTAGCCTGGAAATTTTTCGAATCATAAATTCATTTTAAAGCGTGGAATAATATCTTGTAATATGCAACCTTGAAGGTGTGTCTTAGTGGTTGGGTTTGGAATTCTCTAGTGGAGGTCTATGTTGAGCAGACAAAAATAGGTGTTTAACCGTAACTTTCTCAAGTTCACAAAGAAGTACCGGGGCAATTTCATATTTACCTAACTTAAATAACATAATGACATATTTACCCAAAACTTGCTTTAACTACATTGTACATCATGCATTCAAAACATGTATTTTGGGTATACATATACATGACATTTTAATGTTTACATTGGGTATATATGGAATTGTCCTAAGAACGAAATGAACATTGCTTGGGGCTAGTCTTTAAAAAGGGTGTTTCTTCGACGATTTAAACCTTTCAAATATTATTTTATAATATGCTCAAAGTTAATTTGAAGTGCAAAAAGTAGCTAAATGCTATGATGATCAAAAGGCATGAATATAAACATGTTATGCTCGTATGTTAAAAGCAATGATGTATTAGATGACAAATATGACCCAAACCCACAAGCCGGGCTTGGGCCATATTTGTCATCTAATATGATGTTGTAGAAACTAGAAGGCATATTTAGTGGGAAGGAGTGATTGACATTGAAAGAGGAAAAGGGTAACATTGATCGCTGTGACTATGAGCCATTCCTCTGGATTCAAATTAGTTTTACCATGAAATATGAATTACATACTATTCAAATTAGATACACATTTGTGGATGCTAAAAAAATGTGAAAAATAATCACTGTATAACTCGGTTAGGCCGCATATATTCTATTGAATGAATTGCCCTCTCCAAAGAACATGAACATGAAAGACCTTTTTCGTTTAATGGTTTACTTTACATCATTGATCGATAATGCTATACTTTTTCACAGTAATTAAGTCGACAAGGAATTTATGCTTTTCAGGAATAACATATTTTACAATGCCGACATGACTAAGAACATATGCTTAATGAAAAGAAAAAGAAAATACATGTGTCACCAAACACTAACTAAAAGTGAAAAATATTTGAGGTTTCAAGTTTAAATTTCGTTAGGTGCGAACAATCTTGAAGTGGTCACGTCAACCTCATGAAAAGAGAGAGTTTTATCTGGTTTGAGTCTGTGTGACGGTAGAATCAAACCTCGTGAATTAGTCAGACAAAGTGTCAAAAATCATAATTATTAAAAAAAAAACTAAAGGTTAAATATATACTCTATCAGAGAATCTATACATACTTTATATTGTATATCTACCTATCTTTTATATTTTAATAATAATAAAAAAGTTAATTATTTCGGAGTTTTTATGAGATTCTATCATAGAAAAAAATTGACCAATCACGTCACTTGATTTTGACACGTACGCAAAATCATGCGATCTGATTGGTTAAAAAAGTCAAAATTGAATCAATTTTATACAAATTGAAAAAATTGGTAAAGAATTTGATGGAGAAAAAAAAAACATAAAAATATACGTGTCAAATTTGTGAAAAACAAAAACTTAAAAAAAATGAGATAATTAATAAAACTTTAGTTGTTGAATTTTAAATAAACTATATGAAGTTGAGTGAAACTTATAGTTTTTCATATTTTTAATGACTTTCGAAAATAAACAAATACCCTCTTAAACTTTATACCTTCTAGACTTTATATACTTTAAAAATACAACATATATAATATCTATTTAAACTTTATACTCGCATATTGTGTACAACATGATATTAATAGGCAAATTTGAACAACAACATCAACTCTCATGTGAGTTAAACAAAATTAAATCTTTCGTCGAACAAAATCTTTACAAAATAATCGATATTAATCAATGTTTTAAAAACCGGTTCTTAATTGACCAGGTCGAGCCACCGGGTCACGGTTCAACCGGGTTTTTCGAAAAAATCCGACTTCCAGTCTCCCGACCGGTTCACGGTTCAATCGATCGGGTCAACCCGGGGTTTAAAACATTGATATCAATACATAATGAACTTTTTTATATAAAACCACGTGCATAATTATTAGTCGTACTAATATCACAATTACAAAACACATGCTACACGAAAAAAGTGATGATAATAGACTTATTAAATCGACATGATAACGATAATAGGTATGATTCGGTAACTTGTTGTCACGTGACATTCACATATTCTCGTTCCTCATGTTAGCTTTTGCTCATTGTCACGACATCTCCTCGTTAGCCCTAGTATTTCGAGATAAAGAAGTTATGCTTGAAAAACAACAATAAGATTACAAGTTTTTAAGACTACATGTAATGGTCGTCAAACTCACCACTTCTACCCAGCGCCACACCACCAAACCAACCACCAAACAGTCGTAGTGATGACTAATAAACCGAACACGAAAAAAAAATACCCCACAATAATATAAACACAACTCACAATATATCTCACAAAAAAATGCACCACTGGTCTAAACTACCAAACTAGTGCTAAAACCTCACTAATGCGCGTGATAGTTAGGAAAATGTGTAACAGGGAACCGCGCGCCAAAAGTTACCACCATCCGAAGATTTGCTGACCATATTGATGGTCGTAGGCCCAGGGGTGACAATTTCTGACCCAACCTGAAACCGACACGAAAATTAAAGGTCCGGGTTGATTATAAATAAATTTTGGGTCGGGTTTGGGTCGACTATCTAACCCGTTTATTAAACATGTCAGGTTCGGGTTGTGAATAAATTAAGCGAGTTAACCCGTTTATTAACGGGTCTACGCGCAAACCTATTTAACGTGTATAATGTGCCAACTTTTGTATATAAAACAGGTTAAATGGGTCAACCAGAAACCCGTTTAACCTATTCAACCAGTGCAACCTACTTAACCCGTCAACCCAAATATATAGTAATATATATATATATATATATAATAATAGTAAATATAATATATATATATATAAATATGAAATATATATAAAATAAAAATATAGTAATATATATATATATATATATATATATAATATATATATACATGTTACAATGTTAATAGGTTTAGTTGAGTTAGCGTGTGAACATGGTTAAGATCTTTGACATAGTTCAGAGTTGAATTATTTAAATAAATGTATCAAGTTTGGGTTAAGATGTTCTGACCCAAAAAAAAAAAGGCGCGGCACCAACTTAGTCAACCACCGAAACCACAAACCAACCACAACCGAAGTTGCCACCCCTATTAATCGTAGGTTGTTTGAATGAAAAGCAATTAATAATATTACAACATTAGTGACAAATACCCTGTTCGTTTTGATAGTGGGACCCGTGCTGAACAGTAACGGCTCTCCATGTTGTTGGCGTGCCAGCCCGCGAATTTTGTTTTTATTTTTGTTTTTTTTTTAAATATTTTGGTCTTTTTGTTTTTTGTTTTTATTAAAGCTTGCATGCACAAAGAATGACGAAACAACATACAAAATCTGATTATTCAGATAAAAAAAATACCGCCACCGAAACATCTTCGATACCTAATAACTTTAAAATATTTATATGGTCACAAACGTACACCCCATTATATTAAAAAAAAACACATAAAGCAGCAAAAAAAAGCAACACTTAAAACATGATGCCCAACACATAAGACAAATAAAAAAAATTATTACTAATATAAACATTTGTCGAGCCAAATAGCCTAAAATTCGCATAAAATAGTGAGCAGCAAAGTAAAAAAAAAATAGCCAAAAATCTGGAAATAAAAAATCTGCTCAGCCCACAGTAAAAAAAAAAAATAACAAAATGGTCTACTCAACTTATAACTATTATTACGATTTCCCAAAAAACAAGATATCGAACCATCCCAAAAAAAGAAAATATATTCGGAGAAAAAATTAACCCGGTTTGGGTCGACTATCTAACCTGTTTATTAAACATGTCAGGTTCGGGTTGTGAATAAATTAAGCGAGTTGACACGTTTATTAACGGGTCGACGCGCAAACACATTTAACGTGTATAATGTGTCAACTTTTATATATAAAACGGGTTAAATGGGTCAATCAGAAACCCGTTTAACCTATTCAACCCGTGCAAGCTACTTAACCCGCCAACCCAAATATATATATACATGTTAAATCTCTATCACGAACAAAACAAGAAATCCAGTTGGGGGTCGCCTTGACATAGTTGACCTGATTATTTAAATAAACATATCAGGTTTGGGTTAAGATGTTCTGACCGGCCAACTTGTCAACCTGAACCAACAAACCCAAACCAAACCGAAGTTGCCACCCCTATTAATCGTAGGTTAACTAATCATGGATAACGTGGTATGGTTTTTGTTTACCAGTAGAAATCATATATTATATTCAGAAATATATTAATTAATTATTGCATTTTTATATTAATTAAATCTCTACCACGAACAAAACAAGAAATCCAGTTGGGGGTCGCCACAAAATACAAAGTTTGGTAGAAATAGTTTGATGGTGAACACTGTATCTTTGTTTAAAAAAGATTACAATAAGGGTCCCTTGGGTATATAAAATTCCCAATTTCGACCCTCAATTTCAATTGATTGTGTGGTTTCTTAAAACATGTCATGATACTTTAAAAAGTGACAAAATTATGTTTATCAAAATAATTTTACTTGAGTAACTTTTAACGACGTGATACTTTAATTTGAACTTCGCAGACAACTCTGCAAGCTCACGAAGTTTGTTAAGCACTAGCCTTTCACGATATATGAATTACGTATTGACGCGGATAACCTAAAATTAAACCCACATAATAACTTTGAGATAAAGATATAATCTTTTGTGAGAACTAACTCATTAACTAAATGTATACATAAAAAGGTTCATACACTTAAACATAACATATGCATGATAACGAGCGTTTAGTTTTTTTTACATTGTATGCTTTTCTCGCAACAAAACTATAGCTTTAGAAATTTCTTTCAAACGTTAATAACGATCCATTAACGAAAAAACATTTAACGTTCAAGATTATATACACTATAACATTATACTTATAATCGTGCCTTGTTACACACACTTGTATAAAGGAAAATGATTGATAGACCTAAGTGAGTAACTAATTTTGTGCCTAAAGGTATATGACACTTGTCTATTGGTTTATAAAAAAGTGGGGCCATCTGTTGTCACCAAAAGGATGCTACCACACAATTTAAGCATACCAACGAGACATGACAATCAATGTTTTTTGTATTAAATACAACTTGCTTGCAACCACAACTAGTTTCGCTAAACTTAGGGGTTACAATTTCTGACCCGACACGAAGCCCGACCTGAGACCTACACGAATATTAACAGGTTCGGGTCGACCCATCCAACACATTTATTAAACAGGCTAGGTTCGGGTTGAATATATGTTAAACTGGTCGACCCGCCAACCCGTTTAATATTTTTTTCAAAAATTTAAAAGTTATATATACTTTACTATACGGGTTAGATGGGTTAAATGGGTCGACACACAACCCGTTTAACACGTGTAATGTTCCAACTTGCTTAAATTAACGAGTTAAATGGGTCAGTCCAAAAGTTGTTTAACATATTCAACTTGTGTAACCTGTTTAACCCGCCAACCCGTATATATAAACGGGTTAAATTTTTTTTGAACGGCGATTTTATTAAAACAAAACTAGCAAGATGCTAGCAATTACAAAGTAATCAGGTTCGGGTTTTTGAGCCAATCGTTCCAACTGAACGACGCTTTACATCTATACCGACACCAATGAAAAGACATGAAAACTATATCGTCAAAAAACAGTGCCTTCGAAGGAGTTTTAACATCAAACATGAGCTTATTCCAAAACGACTATAAATGCCACCACATGACGTAGAAAACGCCTTCAATCATCAACTTGTGTTTAGAAGAAATCCGCAAGTTTACAAGCCAAGAAATCCATTCTTCATAAGAATCGACCTCAACATAAGGAACATCCCACCAACGCGCGATCATGCGACCAATTTGTCTAACCATACAACATGAAAAGAACAAGTGGCTAGACATCTCCACCCCATTACCACAAATAGCACACATAATAGATTCTATATCAATACCTCGACGAGAAATATTAAACCTCGTTGGCAACGAGTTCGTCTTCACCTTCCAAGCACGCACGTTCACCTTAATGGGCACATATTTTATCCATCGAGTTTTAGAATCAACCTCCGGAAGCAATTTGTCATAAATAGCCTTTCTAACCGACGCAACCGAAAAATCACCTGAACTCTCCAAAGCCCAGGTCCATCTATCAGATATAGTAGATACATTAACGTTCTGTAATAAAGCTGATAGCTCATAAAATTGAGCCTGCTCTACTCCACCCCTCGGAGTTCTACGAAACGAATCCCCCAAACCGGGCTGCGCAAGTTTCATACTAACCGTAATAGATTTGCAGGTCTCAAGGTTGAATAGTCATATACGGGATATGTGTAAACTGGTTAGGTTGACATTGTTGACTCAATTATTAAAATGGTCAGGTTTAGGTTGGGGTCTTTAACACGCCAACCTGCTAACCCGATCCCGTCAACCCAAGAGGGGCTAAAACAGGAAGTTACAACAACCGGGGACCAATCCCAATAATATACTAGTAGTAATCAAATCAAACTCCTTATACAAGCTATTTAAACACGCTAATCATCACCTGCACATGATTAAAAACACACACTAAAAACACACACACAGATATCTTTAACCTCACGACGTCACTGCATTATAATCTACCAGGTAACTAATTCTCCATAATTCGTTACCTACATTATCTAATTACAACTTATTGTGTTATGTTACCATAATTTTATGTTAGTGTTAGGGTTTCAGTTACACAGGTGATGAAATTTTGCTAAAAAAGTTGTTAAGTTTTTTTAAATAAGCTAGATTATAAATTACGGTTTCGTTTGTCACATACACTAATGGAATGGAAGCTTTTACAAGGTAGCAACTTCCATAAGCTCAAGCTAATATAAATGAGCTTTTAGAAGCTTGTAGTAATTACTCAAATTCCTTGAAACTAATTTGATGACTTTTTATGTGCTTATTAGCTTATGGATTGAGATCCTCTAAAGTTCATAAACTTTACCGGTAAAGTTCTCTCACAAAAATAAAGTAAACCGGACCCCACTGATATGTTTGTGAAACAACTTTACCGGTATGAACTTTAGAGGATCTCAATCCTTAGCTTATTTGTTTTTCAGCTTATTTTTCATAAGCCACAAATTTTTCGGCTTATTTTGAGACCTATGAGCTTATATAAATTTTTTATATCATAGTAAACTTATATAATAAGCCCATAAGTCAGAAAATAAGCCGGAAAATTGAAGCTTATTAAATATAAGCCGAAATTAGATAAACTCATAAGCTCACATATAAGCATAAACAAACACCCCCTTGTTCGCCAAACACCTCTAATGGTGTCAATTCGGGTTGGTGGGTTGGTGAGTCAAAAAAAACCCAAACCCGAACGTGACCCGCTTAAATAATCAGGGCAGCCATGTCAACCCTACTGTAACCTGTTTACACATAACCCGAACGTGACCCATTTAACCCATTTATCTAAACAAGTTGGCACATTACACGGGTTAAACATGTTAAACGGGTTCGTGGGTCGACCCATTTAACCCGTATAATAAAGTATGCATAGTTTTTAATTTTTGTAAAAATTCTTAAACGGGTTGGCGGGTCGACCCGTTTAACTTATACCCAACCCGAACCTGACTTGTTTAATAAACGGGTAGATGGGTCGACCCGAACACGACCCGAAACCTATTTAGACTCAACCCAAACCTGTTAATTTTTCGTGTCGGTTTCAGGTTGGGTTGTAGTCGGGTCACAAATTGCCACCCCTAGGTATAAACTCAAGCTTTTAGCTCCGACTCCACCTCTCCGGCTAATTTCGCCAAACGCACCCATATGGCTATATGTATTTTTTAATGAAACTTTAGCTTATATAAGTTTATTATATCATTATAAGCTTTTATAAGCCATAAATTTCAAAATAAGCCGGAACAAATAGGCTTATGAAACATAAGCCGAAATCATATAAGCCCAAATGTAAACAAACAGTCACTTAATAGATTTGTGCACTCGATGACTCTTAGTCCTGGTTTCGCCACTGATTATCGATGGTTGTTTGAATTTCGCAGGAGGATGTATATGTG
>BQNB010200937.1:0-10951 GCA_026074375.1 Tanacetum coccineum
TAAGGAAGGAGGGACTAAGAAGCAATTAAAGGTTATTACATATTACATAGTAGTCTTTCCCTATTTGCACTAGTTAATCCCTACATTATATAAACTAGATAAATTGGCCATGTAATTAACACTTTCTGTGTTTCTAACATATACAAATGATGTAGAGAAGTGATACGATGAACATTGATAACTAATAAATTGTAACTCTCACCTGCTTCAGCGGTCGATGTCAAATCCAGCTCATATCTCTTCATCATATAATTGGATTCTTGTTCACTAAAGTAAGACAAAATAAAAAAAAGTAACTCACTAATGGGTCATTCGAATATGTGTTTATTTTGTTTATACAACTTTATACACAACTTATGTGTCTTCGTCCTCATAAAAAACAAAACTTGCATGCGGCAGCTGACTTTTTGAGAAGAAAGATGGACGCACCTAAATTCCAAAATCAATTTTGACATGTCTTATTTAGAACTCCATGCAATAAACAACCCCAAAGTATTTTAACCTGTTATATCATTTTTCAGTTCTGTGATGAGGTTTAGTAGTATGTATATTAAAATTAGGCATAATCAAATGTGAGGCTCAGACAGGTTAAAAATCAAAGAAGGGGATACATCCGCCAAGGCTGCAAACTTAATAGTTTGCCTCGCCAAGATATGAACGACCACAACGCTAATCGAACCTATTTAAATTCATCACGGCCTCTTATAATCAATATCAATAACATAGCCCCTAACAGGTTAGAAACCAAAGAAGCAGATACATCCGCCATGGCTGCAAGCCTAACGGTTTGCCCCGCCAAGACGCGAATTGTAACACCCCCAAAATTAGGTAGCAGCAGAATGGTAACAATGGGGTGCTACGTCAAAGTACAACAATCAAGATATAGGAAACGACCTTAAATGGACGTTTTAAGATAAGATTTTATTCGATGCCATAGCAAAATATCAGAGTTCATACATTAGGTCCCATATGTTTTATAAGTCATAAACATTTCACATATATTTTTAATTATACCAAAAGCTTCATAATACCAAAAGATGACTTAAGTTTTTAAAGATAATAAAAGTTGCATAGACTTTAGATAAAACACAGAATCCGTCTTCATTGATATCCGCCACGGCTCCCCTCCAATCTTCATACCCTAGGACCTGAAATTACATGCTAAAAGTCAACACAAAGGTTGAGTGAAATCATAGGTTTATCGGTAAAAAGGGTGGACCACAAGATCGAAGTAATAGTAGACTCTGAAACACATTCAGTAGTCCAAAACGTTTATTATTGCACTAAGCTCATGACCCCGAAGCCTTAACTAGATTTGTGCCCCAATCAGAATATAGGATGCTTGCCAACAACCTAACACCTCTCAATGTTAAATGCACCTTGATCAAACTAGTGACCCAAGGAAAGGTGGGGATTGTCAGTCCCGATAGATCTATCCACAACACTCGCGCTTACTACAATAGCAATTAACGGTTCATGATAAATAGGGACTTCACGGCAATAAGGTAACTTAGCAATAATATTCAGGCAGTAATCTGGATAGCATACACTTTGTAAACACTTTGAAAACACTTAGAAAAACACTTGTGTCCAATAGTAAAACAAGCAATGTAATTCACCCCGTAGATTTTGTAAAACAATCACGTAGTAAAAAGGGGGCTATGAACTCACCTCGAGTGAATGGTAATCAACAAGTATTCACAATAGAAAAATGCGTCACGAAGGAATCCGAAGGCAACCTAATCCAATATAGGTCGTATAAGTACTAAACACTTTGATTATTTATAGGTCGTATAGCTCATCATACTATCGTTCGGGCTATCATAATTAAGAGGTCATGTAGTGACGTATGAGGAGCTAGGACACTTTAAATCGTAAATCCAACAACTCGTCGATACGCCACCCCGAAGAGGCCTCATTATGAAACTCCCTAGTAATATAGTACTTTGATTAACTAATACCACATATAATTCTATATAGCTACATCACCATCTAATCGTTTTAGTGAAATCATATTTATAAAGTAAAAACGTTTATAAGTATACTTTAGTAAAACTGGCGTAACTTTCTCGTTTTAAGTCCGTTTCTTTCGTTTCTTACGTCCACGCCTTCGTATTAAGACGAGTTATCAAAATATAACATTTTCAAAATTTTTCACAATTGAGTATTTCTAATGAATAGTGGATTTACTGTTCCATGAAATAGATATATATTTATTTTTATAGATTTAGTTATCGTAAATCTCGTAAATGTCGTAACTTATTCGTTTTAACTCCGTTTTTAGCGTTTCTTTCGAGCACGTCTTCGTATTTAAAAGTTTTATTGATTTATTGATGTTTTAAAACTTAAGTTTCTATGGTGAATGTAACTTTTTATAAAATAAGTTTTTATAAAAGTATAGTATTTAACGTAAACTTGAAATCGTCGTATCTTGTTTCGTTATAAATCGGTTTTTTCGAGTTTCTTATCATTTTGGAATCGTCATGAGGCATACTATCTTTATAAAACATCATAGGTCTGTTACCATACACAAACCAAAACAGCCCCTATATATCTTTTGGGGTTTATTTATATAACTTTGTTTTTATATACTTTTTAACTTAATAATTTACCACAATGGAGGGGTTAACCAAGACTATTATATACTTTCTTACATATAATAGATGTCTAAGATCCATAATTACATCCCATATAACAATGCGCGTATAAGTTTCATAAAATCATGTTTACAATAAAATCTATTTATATAAGTCAAACATATCCTAAACTGTGATATTGCTACATAAACATATAAATTCAAATAATTTCATAAAGGATTAGTATATACCTTATATTTAGATGTATTATGATAGAAATAGTGATCTAAACCCTGCTTTTAGATATATACAACTAAAGCTATTGCAAGATCTTGAAAAACCCATAAACCCTAATCTTTCATTCCTTTGCTCAATACTTTTATATGGTTTAATCCAAAACTTCAAACCATCTAGTTTAATCTTAGAATATGTTGTGTGTATGCTGCTTGTATACGTGGTAGAAAAAATATTTTTAAGAGATTGATCGGGAAGAGTGTTATTGAGTCGTGGGCTTGTAAGTGAGCAAGAGAGTATTTTGTTTGGTTTTCTACTTTAAAATGAAGTTTGTTGATATTTACCTAGTTTTGTATGCTTATATATGACTTAGACTAGTCAAGCCTTCTATTAGAAGTGGTCCTAAAGCTCAAAGGGGGACCATGGTGAGGGAATTAAGAAAACCTATTGGTCAAGAACTAAACATGAACACTTTAGGTTTAATGAGAAAGGTTTGTACAAGATCAAGTGGTTAGTTTGTGTGCTCTTGGTCCCCTAGGGATCACATATGCCACGAAATTTAGGAGGAGGGAGGTGCTAGTTGATGATTTTTGGTCTTATACAAAATATCTAGCATTTACTTGAAGCCTAAAGTTGTAGTTTAAATGTATAAAGGTAATACTAGTAAAGTGTATTTTTCTAGATTTGATAAATTTTATGTAAAATAATGACCAACATTATTAAACTTAACAGGATAGGTGAAATTTATTTATAAAAAACTTGGGTTGATTTGGGTATAATATGTTAGTATGTGTTGAAGCGTATGTAAAAAAAAAAGGTTTTTTGTTTTCCGGAAAACCTAAACGTAATATTTAAATTGCGAAAAAACGAAACATTTACGCAACTAATAAAAATAAATAATAAAAAATTTTATTAATACTTTTGTAAAAATTATAATATTGCTTGCTTGACGAAACTTAATTCGTTTGGTGTACCGAGTTACCTAATTGATAATTTATAGCTTACGCGATTTAACTATATAATAAGAATTAAAAGTAAACGCGTACGAAAAAAAAATAATTAGTAAAATAGATGACGTCGTAAATGACCTAAAAATACAGAATGTTACACCAGTGGCACATATCAGTACCATAAGATTGCTGATTGCATTGTCATTAATTCACAATGTGATTATTTATCAAATGGATATGAAAACAGCTTTCTTGAATGGTGAATTAGATGAGGTAATCTATGAGAACCAACCCCAGGGCATCATCATGCTAGCAATAAAACAAGGTGAGTAAAATTGATTATAGTCTCTATATGGACTAAGCAGGCACATAAGCCAATGCCATCAAAATTTTTGATTAAAGGGTTTTGTCATAAGGTTATTTACTTAACCAAAGCCTGACAAATATGGTAATATAGCATATTTGATGAAACTAGTAAGTGATTCATTAGTTTTACTATATTTGATGATATGTTGATCTTTGGAACTAACCAAGTTCAGGTTGACCTGACAAAGGAATTCTTATCATCAAGGTTCTTTATGAAGGGCATGGGGGTGGCTGATGTTATCCCAGGTATAAGGATTAAACATGAAAGTAATGGAATAGCAATTTCTCAGTCTTATTATATTAAGAAGGTACTGAAGAAATTTAATTACTTTGATTACACTCCATTGAGTACTCCTATGGATACAAGTGAGAAGCTGTTGCCCAATAATGGTCAAGTTGGTCTCTCTAACTTGAGTTATTCTTAGGGTGATTGGGCTACCTGATGTATTCCACGACTTATACGTGGCCTGAATTACTTTTGCAACTGGGTAAAACAAGCAGGTATCACTAGTAAATCCTCGGTACTCAGCACTGGCAAACAATTCAGCGGGTACTAAAGTACTTAAAGAAAACCATGGACTATAGTTTGACATATACTGGTTTTCCTTCGGTCTTAGAAGGATACACTGATGAAAGCTAGATCAACAATACTGAAGACAACTCGTCTACCAATGGTTGGGTATTCCTGCTTGGTGGAGGTGTAATTTCTTAGGCGTTAAGAAACAAACTTGCATCACCGGTTCAACAATGGAATCTAAATTTGTGGCTTTAGCAGCTGCTAGTAAGGAGGCTGAATGATTGAGAAACATGATCCTTGAGATTCCGTTGTGGTCCAAACCTATAACACCTATATCTATCCTTTGTGATAGTGCTGCTACATTGGCAAAGGCTTATAGCCAGATGTACAATGGGAAGTCTAGACACTTAGGTGTCAGGCATAGCATGATTTGTGAGCTTATCACGAATGGGGTGGTATCTATAGATTTTATGAGGTTTCAACTAAATTTAGCTGATCACTTGACGAATGGACTGGCTAGAGACTTCGTTATAAAGTCTGCTAAAGGAATGGGATTAAAGTCTAACTAAGTCGCTGAATGCTAGAACACCTAACTCCCTACTAATGAAACTTGGTAGCTGAGTTCAATGTGGAAAGCAGAACGTTTAGTAGACTAAAGCACATGTTTTACAATCACCCCACGGATATGGGGCCTTTTTGTATGGAACCTGCTGAAGAAGGAGGAATGAAAGACCTTTACTTCTTATGGTTAATATATCTGAAAATGTGCTTAGCATGAGCATGAATAAGATGGAACCGACCTATGTTAAATGTTAGGTTTTTTGCCTGCCTCAGGGATCATGGACTTTGGCTCTACAACCTTTAATGAAGTGTATAGTGAGCACATGACTTGTATATCCGTCAGGAAGTTTTTTAAGTTTATGGAAAACTTGTGTGTGTTTTATCTTCAGGTATACAAATGGGTTGAAGGGTTCATTTCTTAGAAAACCCTGATTATTGAATATTTGAACATGTAATTTACTAAGATGGAAATTCAATCCTCAGGACATTTTCATTTATTCACTTGTTTTGTTTAATGTTTAATTTTCATGCGAAGAAATTGTACTAAATTGGAGAGGATTGTTGGAAATTTAGTTTAATTGTGGGTTCAGTCCATTCCAGGTCGCTGATGAAGTTCAGTGAGTTCACTCACTAAATGGTATTCATCAGTCTGATGGCTTCTGCTTTGTACTCACTGAGTAGTAAGCTGAAGGATACCATCATGGAGTAATCCATCAGAGGATATATCCTCAACGTGTTACCTCATTAGTGGTCGCTTCAGTTTGAACCTTCAACGGGTATGCTCCTCAGTGAGCTAACTGATATAGTTAAGGACACTGAAGAAATAACTCGCTAGAATGAATTCGATTAACTTGTAACAACTTTGACCTATTCAAATGGGCACGTTTATATCACAGATTTATGACCATGGTTTGAAATTGGTCAATACAACCACTAAGTTCCCTACAATTATGAAGGCTAATATGAAGAGAATATAATCTCCTAAATCCTCATATAATTCAATTGACTAGGGTTTGAGTATATCCTCTATAAATTGGAGATTACAATTTCATAGAAAAACACAGAAAACATAAATACTTGAAAGCGAAGGGTTCTTGATTTATGCCTAAAACAAGAATAAGCACTTGGTTTTATCCCAAGAGGTATTCGTGTAACCTAAGCATAATCTTTGTTGAAAAGTAATTACACGACTTCAAGTGATATCCGGCAACCTTCATTGGTAATTAGCTAGACATTGATTATCTTCACCCTGATCTGGGCCAACCACAACCAACAATGCACTTATTAAGGAGTTATGTTCATCGACAATAGAATAATAACCTTGTTTTATCTAATTATTTCATAAGAAACTTAGAATAAACTATAAGTAACCTTATTTTAAAACTAACGACACACACCGGAGAGTAATAAACTAAAATTAAAGCAATATTCCGTTTTTGTTAACTTAAGAAAAACAAAAGAAAATTAAAAAAAAAAAAAGAAAAAAAAGGAAAGAAATGGTAAAGAAAAAGAAAGAGGAAAAAAAGAAGAGGAAAATAAGAAAAAGGAATAAAGACCAAAAGTATCAACGGCCAACAAATCAGCGTCAACCCAGGGCCACATATTTACCAAGCCCAGCCTAAAAAATAATATCAAGTCAAACAAAAAAGTTTATGACCATTATAAATAAAGCATACTCTTTACACCACTTAACAAAGGAAAGTCAAGAACCTAGGCTAGTAATGGACTCGGGCTCGAGTGTTAATTTAAATTGTACGTGTTATAGGCCAAAAGCCCAACCAAAGCCGAGCCCAACCCATCCTTGTTAAACCTAGGCGACTTAAGCATGCCCTAGACACTATAAAAAGTCATACCACATGTATTGGGGGGTGTGGTTTATTTTATTATTCAAGTGTTCCATCCAAACTCTCCTCGTTCTCTCTAGTTTTTTCTCTCTCTCTCTCCAAAATAATGACTTGGTTTGTGTTTGTGTATGTGAAATGGGTTAAATAAAATGACTAACAAGTGGTATCAATCGCCCGAGGTAGATTTAGGGGTGATTTGTGGTTTGATTTTTGTTTTTTTTTTCTCTAAAACTCATGAAACACACGAAATAAAACATAAAAAACTAGACTTTTCACGATTAAATTTTATAAAGTTTACATTTTTATGTTATATAACAGTGTTTAGAACAAATTTAAGGCAAAAAGTTTGAATCTTTACATGTGGAAATAATTGTTTTTGAAGTTTTAAGCGAATTATACTAGTTTCAAAAGCAAGCGAGTTTCAAAGGCAGTCAATGACAAAAGTGCGATTTAAAGTTCCGAATCCTACAGGCTAGTACCATATAGGGTCTAGGCGACTTAACACCTTGAGTTTTCAAGCGGAGCATAAGTTTGAATCTAAGTTTTATAAGCGAATCATGAAGCTAGATTCCAGGCGAGTTAAAACTAATATTTCCATGTGACTTAAACATCTATTCCAAGTGACTTAAACCTTGAATCCAGGTGACTTACACTCACAGTCGAGGCGACTTAAACTTTGATATCAAGCGAGTTAAGGGCTGTAATACCAGGTGAGTTAAGGTTGTGTATAGGCGACTTAAGGGTGTTAACTCAAACGACTTGCTAGGCGATTTAACAAGTGAGTTGGGACAACTGTTCAGGCGACTTAAGACAACTTTCCAGGCGATTTTAAACCATTAGAACTTTGGTGAGTTAAAAGGCTTATTTTCAAGTGGACTTAAACTTCGTGACACAAGGTGAGTTAGGGATTGATACAAGCGAGTTAACTAAGGACGTTAAGGCAAGTTAGGGTTTTTAATATCACCCCAATGTCAATTGAAAATTTATCCTAACTTAAGTACCTTTTTGTGTTATTTTACCAGTTAGAAGCTACCTTTTTTCTTAATTAATAGCATTATATCTTAAGAAACATATAATTTCATCAATAAAAATTGAAGTAACACAATTCAATAAGGTTATTTACCGTTATTGCAACGTTCAGACACCCTTGTAGTATTTTAGTTGTATTTTAGATACATTTGAAAATTATAATGCTTTGAAAATCTATTTATTTAATTATAATATTCATAAAACTATTGTTTTTTTTAAAGACAAATGAGATTCTCTATGTAAAGTTTAACAAAAAATAGAATTGTATTGATTCAAACATCTAGGAATAACCTATCCGGTAATAATTAGTAAGAAAGACTGTGACTATCGGTACTTAAAATTTGAAAAGATTTCACGTCAATCCTTGTTAAGTGCGAACAAACCTGAATTGGTCACCTCAAATAGGGGTGAATCTAAATACAACTAAGGCTGTGCCCGTAACCATGAATTTAATCATAATGATAATGCACTTTTTCATGTCGATCCCATAGTAATCTCATATTCTAAATATGTAAAAAGCAACGTAGATGACAAAATTTTTATAATGCACAAATGTGTTTTTTATTGGATTTAAGTTCATTTGGATACCAAACATTTTGTGGATACCGGGGACTCATCCCCACCCTCCATCTTCATCTCATCCAATGGATGAGATTAAATTGCCTATTTACACTAGAATGGTATTTTTGTACAATATACATACTTATTTTTTGATAAACATCACATAATACACACACACATAGTGTGTGTTTTCTATCGTATCATTCTTTTTCTCTATCTAGAATGATTAAATACACAACAACAGATTCAACATATCAATCGATCATCAATCGATCAACAATCGATCATCTTATCATCAATCGATCATCTCGTTTTCCGATTTATTAACATCAGGTTAAACATCAGATCTAGATCTGTTGTTATGTTATTATTTTTTAGCTTATTTGATGTGAATAAGCTTATGAATTATCATCATCATCTGAATCTATAAGCTTATAAATCAGCTTATTGACGAATTATATGAATTTACTGTGCTGAATTATAAGCTAACATATTAGTTGATTGGTGTCTAAATTTATAAGCTTATAAATAATTTTATTTTGACGAATTATATGAATTTTGTTGTGTTTAATTATAAGCTAACTTATTAGATGATTAATGTGAATAAGCTTATGAATTATCATTATCTAAATTTATTGTACTGAATTATAAGCTAGCTTATTAGCTTATTTTGATGAATTATCAGGTTTTTGGATTCTATTCAATCAAGTGAGTAAAGTAGTGTTTCATAAATTTTTCTAGAATAGTTCATTTGTTAGTGTTAATAAGTTAATTTGGTGTTTGATTGAATTAAGTTGCTGATATAAGCTGATTTTTAACTTATCAGGTGGCAATAATCAGTTTTTAAGCTGATATATATCATATGTGATTTTAGCTTAGGTTAATGTGTTTATAATTGATGTTATTTTGTTTGATATATCATATGTGATATCACATGTGATATCTTATTTTGTTAGATTTATCATATGTGATATCACATAGTCTGTTTTATTGGATATATCATATGTGATATCATATGTGTTCGCCGCACAAATTTCTTTGTGCGCCACACTTCCCATCTGGTTACGAAAATTAAATGAAGTCATAAATACTGGCGCATTAACACCCCATGTGCGCCGCACTTATAAAATTGTGCGTCGCACTTTCACCCCAAAATCAGCCTATAAATAGGAGACGATTTTTCACCACAAATCATCCCTTCAAACTCATTTCTCTCATATCACACACACTCTCTCTCACCCTTATAAAATCCTAAACCCCTTCCACCCTTCTCTCAACCATAAACACCATACATTTTGAAGATTCAAGATCAAACAACAAAGAACGAAGAAGAACATCATCCTAGTTTATTAAGATAATGAAGTTTCTTGTTGAATCAAGTTATGTTATGAACTACATAGCCATGAGAGGCTAATTCTCTCATGACTACTCGGTGAAGTTATGATAATAAATAAGTGTTTGGTATGATTGTAATCTCATTAATCTCAAGCTTATGTTGCACCCCTATTATATCTTATCTTGTCGGTTTTGCTTATCAACTTAGATTATATAATCATATCGTTATAGGTCAAAAGACCCGTTATGATCTATATGGTTTTAAAGATTTGTCTATGGTCTTTATCGTCTGTGTCGAGAAATCCACTTTCGTAAATTGATAAACAAAATAAGCTTTGGTATAATAAGTTAACTGGATCATTTGATTGACACATCTGGTCTAGCCAACTAAATATAAGTCTTAAGTTAATTAAGTTAATTTGTGAAAACGTTTTCTGACGAGAAATTCTTTTATAAGTTAAAAGTTCCATCATTGAGGTCTTAATCATTACCACTACTTATACATTATTTTTAACTATCCGAGTAATCATCTTCATTATCACTGGTAATACAAAAGTTATTTTTAAAATTGTTAAATTCTATTTTCTTTCTGATTATTGAACACTACTCAAATCTCTGTGGATGACCTAGTCTTACCTAAAAAAAGATTATACTATATACGTGGGTTATACTTTTACCCGTTTGTTTTCCTATAATAAAATTGGTACTTGCAGTCATTATAAATTTAAAGCTTTTGAAATACATCAAAGTTTTTGGCGCCATTGCTGAGGATTTTTAAGCTGTTCTGTAGTCAACTCTGGAAAATTATTTTAACTCCCCCTCTTTTTCAAAAATCGTCGTACAATTTTCTGGCAAACTGACCCAAATGAATTCTCCTTTGGATGCATACACGTTGATTCGTCAATAGTATACTATATAAAATACTACTAGGCAAATCCAAACTCTTCACCCTTGACAAAGGGAAAAAGTCAAGACCTA
>BQNB010200939.1:0-10951 GCA_026074375.1 Tanacetum coccineum
TCTCCAAAGAAGTCCAAGCTGCAAGTCAAAAGCTTCAGCTATAAATAGAGCTTTTTGTAAGCCTTTGAGGCATCTAGTTTTTTTTTTAGTTTTTTTTAGTAACTAATTAGTTTTTATCTTAGTTTGAATTTCAAAGTCATTTACAGCTTTTTACTTTCAGCTTTGTAACAATTTCAAGTTTTAATGCAAGTTTGAGTTTACAAGTCAATTTACAATACCAGTGTTAAGTTTCTTCATCTTATTGTTTTGTGTTTAAAAAGCTCTCACCTCAGCTTATTTATAAGCTGTTTTCATTAAGTAAGATAAAAAGTTAAGTAGTTAAAAGAAAATCACAAAAATCACTCTCAATACACCACAACTTATTTATTGGATGATAAGCCAGTTCTGGATGGGCTTATGGACTATCACTAGCTTGTTTTATACAAGCTAGAGCTTGTAGATTCTTGGTTTAGCCCTGTTTTGAGCAAGGGTGTTGTAAGTCTCTCTTTTTCTTACTTTACTTATCTATTGCAGAACTGCTAGTTTATTTAATACAACTGTTAGTTTTAAGTTTATACTGCTAGAGTAATTCATGCTTATTTAAGTGCTTATTATGGATTAAAAATTGCTTATAAGTGTTTTACTTTGTTATTTGATAATCTGTTTTTAATTAGTTGGAAATAAAAATGATTTTTGAAAATGTTAAGGTCTGTTTTGGGCAAGCAGTACTAACTCTAAGTTAGTACTGTTAGTCTTAACAGTTAATACTGGTAGTTAAACTTAGCTTATCAGCTTATTATTTCTGCTTATTTAAGATTTCCTTAGCTTTTTAGAGTAGATTAAACCATTTTCCTTTACTGTTGCTTATTTAAGCTTATTTTCCTTTTCAAAGTGTTTTCATTAGTATATCAGTTTAAGTTTTCTAGCTTATTTATCATTTTAGTTTATCTTAGCTGCTTATTCTTAGTACTAAGTGCTTATTAGGGGTAGTTAATTATCTGTTTTAGCTTATTTGCTTATTTCTGTTTTCTTTGTGTTTTATAAGCCTAGCAGTACTAACTTAAGCCTAGCAGTACTAACTCTAAGTTAGTACTGGTAGTTAATACTGTTAGTACTATTGTTAGTACTGCTGTGTTTCTCTTGTTTAAATTAACTTAATTGCATGTTTAATTTGCTTATTTAGATTTAATTTTAGCTTATTTGTCTGTCTTAAAGTTTATTTAAGCTTATTTGTGTTTTAGTGTAAAAGTTTTAAGTGTTTTTCCCAATTCTAGCTTTTATTCTTGTTCCAGCTTATGTTCCTTGTTTAGTTTTTATGTGCATTTGCTTTCAGTATTAATTCCCAATCATTACTTGTGACAATTCAAACACAAGTCTTCAATCGTCTTGCGATTTTCCATTTCAGCCTCGTTGGGACATAACGACCCGGGAACACTCTATACTGCTTCCGGTTTTCTTGATCTCGCGGATCCTGCTCGTTGGGACATAACGACCCGGGAACACTCTATACTGCTTCCGGTTTCATTGCTCTCGCGTGTTTTCGTCCCTTGTTGTGTGTTTATACACGTTTGTATTTGTTTACATATTTAAGGGGGAGTGTCTCAGTGAGACCAAATTTTGGCGCCGCTGCCGGGGAGGCTGTGAAAAAGATTATCGTTACGTTTGACAATTTGTGTTTAAATCTGTGAATATTTTCTTTATAAAAACATAAAAAGTACAAAAATATTTTTCAGTTTCTTTTATTAGTATAATTATCATCTAAAAACAAAAGAAAAACCAAAAATATAAAAACATTTTCCATAAAAAGAAATAAAATTCACAAATTGGTAAAAATACCAAAATATAATATTCTCAATTGAGGTATTATCATAATAACTTCCGGTGAACTTGTTGGTTCCCAACTCGAACAAAAGATTTAAAAACTAGCCATTTGTGTCTCTTACGACATACGGCTCACCTTGAAAAGTTAAACAAACTAAAAAGTGGGTATAAGGAGGGTTGTTCCTAGGAACTACGACCCGAAAGGAGAAATAAGCTTCGCGCTATTCCTACTCCTCCGCTCACCTGTGCGTTTATCATTTTGAGAGCTACCGTGAAGTAAGTAGATTATTTGGTTGAGGTTGTCTTATCTCATTGTCCGTAAAAATCAATTGTGAATAAATCATTGAAAAACCAAAAAAATTAGTGTAAATTTTCTTTTTATATTTCTATTTTGTGCATGCGCACTCGTTCTCAAGCCCGTAAACGTCGACAACAGCAAGTCCGACAAACTTCGACAACACTCGTACTATGGCTCAATTGCTTGAGGCACCCACCGAGGGTTACGAGGATGCAATCGTTGTTCCCGAAATTATAGCAATCTCCTATTACGATGGCCCGATATTAGTACTATGGCGCAATTGCTCGAAGCACCCACCGAGGGTTACGAGGATGCGATCGTTGTTCCCGAAATTACCGCGAACAATTTTGAAATCAAGCATGGTCTACTTAATCTCGTTCAAAACAAGCAATTTTTTGGACACGATAAAGAAGACCACTGATCACATCAGATATTTTCAACAAGATACTTTCTACGATAAGTTCCCAAACGTCCCGAGTACGTCGGTTATGCTTATTGCTTTTCCCATTTTTTTCCCTAGAGGGAGCAGCCCGAATTTGGGCTCCCCTGTAAAAGAGCCCCCTCAATCAATTCTTATGGGGTTTATCTTGTTTCGAAATCATTAACAATTCTTCCCTCCCTCTAGAACAACAAATCTTCGAAATGAAATCACCAAGATTTCAACAAAATTGATGAAAAGTTTTACTGAGGCATGGGACACGATTCAATGATCTTCTTAGGGGAGCCCGATCATGGGAGTTTTCAGAATTGCATCAAATCGATACCTTTCTATTAATTCCCTAAATTCGAATGATAATGTTTCATTGAACTCCGCTGCAGGGTGGTAACTTCAGGATAAAATGACCTCGAGAATGCCTAAAAATCATCAGAGCAAGTCCAAAGTTCGTCAATCATGAAGCAAGGCATTGTTTCAAAAGGGATGTACGAGCTCTTATACCCCTGCTGTTTCATCTGATGTTGTGAGCTGAAAGATATGGTTTAGAGCATTATTTCGGGATAAGAAAAACCAAACTCCAGCTCCCGCTCCTGTAAAAGTAGTCGAGCAAAGTTGTGTAACTTGCGGGGGTGGTCATTCTTACCAAAATTGTGCAGCCACCAATGGCAACATCTATCGAGACAATATCCAAGAATACATCTCGCAAGCTGCCGCAGCAAATTTCAACCAAGGAAATTCCGGCTACCGTCCGCCACCAATGGACAAAACCCCATAATCAGAACACCCGGTAATTCCTCCCATGCAACACAACAGCCAAGCCAACAATCAGAATCGTTTGGAAACCTAACAAAACGTGGAATGGCTACAACCAGGGTCATAATCCACGGACCCCAGGTTCAACAACATGCCCAATGTATCAACCCCCGGTAAATCAAACACCTAGCTTACCAAGCTCCAGCTATCAAGTTGGTGTGTCAAAAACTGTTTTTGAGGCTATGTCAATGACTAATGATGCGGTATGCAAAACATGCAAAAACCAATATGACCACTAACCGACTTGTCACGAAAAATCGTGAATTTCATACAAAGCCTTCTACTTCAAGTTCGGTTCTTTCACTAGCAACACCATTGCTAACCCGAAGGGTGAATTGAAAGCAATCACCACCAGAAGCGGTGTTTCATATGATGGACCTCAAATTCCACCTCCGGTGGTGGAAGTTGAAACTGAGGTGACAAAGGACACGGTGCTTCCTAACGGAAGTACCAAAGACGTCCAACCTCTGATAGTCCTAAAAAAGTTGATGAACCAGTTGTCATGCCTAGATACACAAAACGACTTTACCATATCCATCTAGGGTAAAACTTGGAGAAATCACGAAAAGGACGACCTTTTGCTTTGAAATTTAGGAAAAATTTTTCGGCATGCTCCATCTTCGAGCTGAGCTTCGCCGGATGCTCTCCTGCCACAGCCTTAAGTTTGCACGTTGTTCAGAACGCTTTTAATCACAAGGACCAAGATCTTGGAATTTAACCAAAACAACCGGTTAATGAAAATTGCTCGGCAGTCATCCTAAAGACATTTCCGGAAAAATTAGGAGACCCGGGTAGAAATTTTTTGGATACCGTGTGATTTCCCAGGAGTTTGGATGAATGCTTGGCCCTGGATACGATCCGCGGTGCTAAGCATCAATCTAATGCCACTCTCCGTTTTTGAAAAGCTTAATCTCACAAGACTGACCAAAACTAGGATGATACTCGAGTTAGCCGACCGATCGATCTCTACTCCCACTGGCATAGCCGAAGATGTTTTTGTGAAGGTTAGAACCTTCTACTTTCCAACCGATTTTGTGGTAGTTGACTATGATGCCGACCCTAGAGTCCCGTTGATTTTAGGATGACCATTTTTTAGAGAACGCAGGGAGCCATTGATTGATGTACACGGTGAAGAGAGATGACCTTAAGGACATGATGGACCCAATCCGTAACTTTCAAATTAGGAGATACGAAATATTTTCTCCTACATGCCATGGAAGCGGTTAACAGGTCGATTTATTGTTTTAAACTTGTGAGGAATATTTCAGGAGGTTTTAGATTCACGGAGTATAACAAATAAAAATTCCACTCTTCCTTTGAACCAAATGTTGATACCACTTTCCCACCCTCACTCCATTCAAAGGGTAGTGATTTCTTTCTTGAAGAAAATCGAGGCTTAAATTTCTGTACCTTCGTACCAAGTCAGGAATTTGATGATGCCGAATGTGATCTCGAGAAGGGAATTCTTCTTCTCGAAAAGCTATCCTAAATAGTGAGCCCTTACCACACTTCCAAATCATGAAAATTATTTTATGAGGTTAGAAAAGGGACTTAAGATTTGTGACAGCTAAAATGATGAAACATCAATGTTGAAAAACCTTCCAAAGGTCGAGCTAAAGACTTACCTCCCCCACCTAGAATATGTATTTTTGGAGGGTGACAACAATTTACCAGTCATCATTGCTAACAGATTTGAGTGTCTGGAGGAAAGCCGCTCTCATAAAGGTGTCGCAGTCCCACAAGCGAGCATCGCTTGAAACTCCTTGATTCAAGGGTAGTACCACGGGAATTTTGTACTCACAAAATTCTAATGGACGAGGAATTACACACCAGCGGTCCAACATTAGAGACGGGTAAACCCAAAAATCCACGATGTCATAAAAAAAGAAGTTGAAAAATTCTTGACGCTGAGATCTATAATTTGAGAGTAGTTCCCTATAATACTGTCCGTTTTTAAATAGATTTAGAGAGATTTAGTGAGATCTAGAGAGAGAAAGAAGTGAGAGAAATTCGTGCAAAAGGGTTATGAAAATAGTTGGAGGTGACCCACTATTTATAAGAGCTGAAAAACTGCCTGTCAGGAAATGGCAGTCCCAGATATATTAGGGGCCCGCCGGGTTTAACGGGGCCGCCAGCCTATTTAAGGGACCGCCCCGACAGACGCTCTTGTTTTTGTCTTTTTGTGGTGACAAACTTCTCTGGTAAAAGTTTAACATGTTTTGTGGGGAAAAGAACCAGATTTTGAATTTTGAAACAATCATCACATAAAACATTTCTTTATAATTAAAAAATAAATTTTGAGAAATTGTTTTGTTATATTTACAAAAATATAAAGTTTAAGACAAAAACTTATTTCTTTGATCATCCTACAAGTTTAATGTTGTTTGTACATACCTTACGTGATTTACGTCGAGTGCAAACAAATGTCGGTGTTGATGTAGACTTGAGACGTCAAGAGATGTGGATGCAAGTATGCATTGATAATTTGTGATTACGAGTAACTTGCGCACTTTACGTTACGTATTACAAGTTACAGGTTTGTCATCACCAATACATAAAGAAATCATATAGATTAAATATCATAATATTTGCACTAACAAATCAGATAGTTTCTATTTTTTGATTAAGTCATCAATTCATTTACTAGACCAAAGTCGATATCCATTTATCACAAGCTTGATTCATATAGAATCTTGCATGTCACCTACCGCAAAGGTGTTTGAGATTGACTTTGGAAGGATTTCCATTCATCGTTGTAAATACTAAAGAGTATCACTCTGAATATTCTGGCAATATCTCAAGGATAATGCATAGGACTCTTTTTTACCAAATGTTGTTTAAGGGTGAACAAAAAGTGTTATACATGGATTGTGTCCTAATGATATTTATAATGATGATCTCTTCTGGCTCTAGACTCTATTTGTGCACTTTGGTTTTAGTACTCAGAGGCTGGAGCTGACTGCCACCTATTCAATATTAACAATCTCGGAGTGAGATGTCAAAAGATAACGTGTGTATCTCCGTGACAAATGAGACAAGTCTATTTTGAGAGAAACTCGAATGGATAAGAAAGGTTGTGCATTGCATCACTGGGTCCATGACGTCTTTCTTCAATACCAACAATCATCTTTGTGATTTTGATAGATTATGTATTGACCCGGTTTCTGCCTAAGTTGTGTGAAGGGCTTCTTTCTTTTCACCCTTTATCCATACATTTCTTTTTAATTCTTAACCCCTTCAATGCTTACCAAGACGTCATCACTAACACCTTGTTGTGATTGTTCAAGTATTAGCTCAACCTTAGTCGACATTATTCCCTTATTCTCATTCTTCTCCAATCATACCTAAGGACTTTTAATCTAACTATGAAATGTCCATGGGTAGATCCCTCCGGTTCTGGTTGGATCATAGGATTTATACCTAACCTTAACCACCTTATGACTTCATCGACGTCGTGAGTTAATTAGTTATTAGGTATAGAGATTGAACCATAAAACCTTTGATACAGACATTTTGAAATACCCCCCTACACATGTGCTTTGAGATTCAAAATTGTTTTACACATGAGGGAAAGAGTTGCACTTGGAGTCTTAAAGATCACATTCTTTTATATCATATTTTAATCACATTTTCTCCCCTTATTTAAAATAACAGATCTTTTAGTAATTGAAATACCAATTAATTAAAATTTAAGATATGAAAAATTCCACGAGGAGAAAAATTATACCACGATATTGCATGAATTCATTTTTCTAATAGCTCCCATTCAACACAGTATGTGGGATACCACAAATTTTTAAAACTTAACATTACAAGGAAAAAATGATATGACACCACAAATATGTTGAAGACGGAGTGAGATGCCTTAGTGAACAATGTATATTATTAATTGACATTAAAATTTCCACATTTTAATTTTACAAAATGTTTTTGGATACATAAAATTGACATTTATGAGATGTACCCAAAAGACATTAAAAGGCTTTGTTTTAAAAGCTCCCCCTCAAAAATTAATTGACTTGTTACGATGACATTTTTGAGCATTATTTTACCAATTGTACCATTTATGAACATTGAATATTGTACTAATTGTTAAATATATTGAGGAAGGGAGTGTTGAACACACAATTTTAACAAATACCATTTATTATGGAAAGATACCACAAATTATATTGTAAACAATTTGACATTAAAAGTTCTTTTTGAAAAATTATGTTCAACGATTTTTAAAAACCATGTTAGAAGACTTCTCTTCTATTTGAAGAGTAAGCGCACTTATGCGTACACTTCCCTAACATTTAGGTCTAGGTTACAGTTTGAGATAACTGTAAGCCATTGTCATGAGCTCAAAACTTTTGAATGTTTTGTATAGTAGCCCAAGACCCGAGAAAATTAACTTTCTCGTTGACAGGATAAGTTATCTTTAAAGATACACTTTCCTTACATTGAAGTCCGAGTTATGTACTGATTTGCACATAAGTCATTAAGAAAATTTAGAAATGACATGTTTTGAAACGTTTGAACTCTTGCTCGAACTTCATTTACACACCCCTGTCAATGTTAATCGACATTTCTAGGTACGTAAATGTTATCGATTTCAAGAGACATGTCGAGAAGATTATTTTTGGTATTTTTGAAATTTTTCGATTTTGTATTTTGTTTTTATAGATTTTATATTTTTCTATTTCTTTTTGTTGGTTTTAGATTTTTGTATTTTCTTTTTCTTGGTTTTATATTTTTGTATTTTTTTCAAAAATATTTACAAGTCGATGTTTGATGTATATCAAGCAGATTCGTTTGCCAGAACCTCCAGTTCTTCTAGAGTTAAACATCTCATACTGAGTCGTCTGATGAGATACTTAAACCTATCTTCTTGGACAGAGCTATAGTAAACAGGTCAGCTAACTGGTATTCAGTTCTAATAAAGAATAATTCAACTATACCCTTTTCAATATGTTCCTTTATGAAGTGATATCAGACATTAATGTGCTTGGTACGGGAATGATGGACTGGATTACACGAGATGGATATGGCTGCCTTTGAATCACAATACATAGGTATTTTATCAAAGTGAAAGCTATAATCTGTGACCTGAGTTCTCAACCATAGAACTTGAGCACAACACGCAGATAGAGATACATACTCGGCTTCTCCTGAAGACATTGAAGTACAATCATGTTTCTTTGACGACCATCTGACTAGCTTATCACCTCCTAGAAATTGTATTCCACTAGATGTGCTTTTACGTGTATCGAGACAGCCCGCGTGATCCGAATTTGAAAAAACAGTTAGTTAGAAACCAGTGTCCTTAGAATACTAGAGTCCCATATTAATGGTATTCTTAAGGTACCGAAAGATCCGTTTAACCTCCCTGAGGTGCTTTTCAGTTGGTCTCGCTTGATAACGAGTACAATAACATGTTGCATGTACAATATCCGGTCTACTTGTTATTAAGTACATGAGTGTTGTGACCACGCTACGATATTTTTTTTGGTCAATGAGAGTTCCACTCAAGTCAGCATCTAGGGGTTTATTAGCCATTGGAGTACCAATGCTATCACATGAGGTCATACCATGCTTTTTAAGTATCTCTTGAGCATACTTAGCTTGGTTTATAAAGATACCACGTAGGGATTGGTGGATCTGAATTCCTAAAAAGAATTTTAGCTCCCCTATCATAGACATTTCAAACTTGTTGTGCATTAATTTTTCAAACTTTTTAGAAAGTTTTAGGTTCGTAGAACCAAAAATAATGTCATCAACATAAATTTGCACAAGCAATATGTCTTCCCCTTTTTTGGTAATGAACAGAGTTGGATCAATAGAACCTTTTAAGAATCCTTTGGATATCAGGAAGTTGGAGAGTTCATCGTACAATGCCCTTGGAGCTTGCTTTAGTCCATATAAAGTCTTCTTGAGATGATAGACTTTGTCAGGATGATGTGGGTCTACGAATCCGTCTGGATGATTGATGTACACTTCTTCCTTCAGAGGACCATTAAGAAATGTTGTCTTGACGTCCATCTGGTATACTGGAAATGATTTGTGTGCAGCATACGCAACGAATAACCGGATAGCTTCCAATCGAGCGACTGAAGCAAATGACTCTTTGAAGTCGATTCCTTCTTGCAGACTGTATCCATTAGCTACAAGATGAGGTTTGTTACGAATTATAGTATTCTCCACATCACGTTTGTTTTTCCAAATCCACTTCATGTTAATGGCATTTTTGCATAGTGGTCTGTCGACTAATTCTCATACATCTAATCGATCAAACTGGTGAAGTTCTTCGGTTCGACTCACAGTGAGTGCGAACATACACATCTCGCCATCTGTTTCTAATTGACGTATTGTTCTAATTGATTGAGAAGGATTTCCAATGACTTGTTCTAACGGATGATCTTTTGCCCAACGATGTTCTGAAGGATGTCGTTGATAGATGATGTCTCCCCTCATTCTTGTACCGGTGTACTAAAGATGTTGATAAATTTGTCTTCGTCAACTTGTGCATATTCTTTATTGGCAACTGTTTGATTAATGTTCTCATTGGCAGTGACAGTTGGTGCTTGAGTTAGTGCTTGACTTGTAGTTTCAAGTGTTGTTTGAATGTTCAATGGAAGTGTATCTGCAGAAACGGTTATTGAAGTAGATGGAGTTATGTGTTGTTGTTGACGTTGATTAGGTGCATCAGCAGTAGTTACAGCTGAAGACTTTGACACAACTTGAGTAGTTCCATTGAGTAATTCATCGAACATCAGACTAAATAGCAAATCCAGCTCATTTAACGTTGTTACTGTCTCAGCTGCTTGATGAACATTTTCTTGACTGTGGGGACCATGACTTAAACTGTCTTGTCCAAGTGCCATAGTAGGACATTGTGGAACGAGGTCAGACCTGACGTGATCTGACGCCATTTGAGGTAATTCGTCAAAGTTAACATGAATGGTTTCGACTATCACTCTTGTTCTCTTGTTATATACCCTGTAAGTTCTTGACTGAGTAGAATACCCCATGAAAATACATGCATCACCTTTTTCTTTCATGTCAAGATTCTCTCCATCTCTGACGATGTAGCAAAGAGAGCTAAAAATGTAAAAGAACTTAACAGACGGTTTTCGGCCATTTATGATGTGATAAGGAGTTTTCTCATGTCGAGGAATTACGAGTGAACTATTTTAATTAAAACATGCTGTTGCAATTGCTTCAGCCCAGAAGAACAAAGGAACTTTAGCAGCGCTTAGCATTATTCGAGCAGCCTTAACAAGAGTACGGTTCCATCTTTCGACAATGTCATTTTGTTTAGGTGTTCGAGCAGCTGACGTTTTATGTTCAATCTCTTCTTGAGCAAAGTATGCATGAAGAGTTTTATTCAAGAATTATGTGCCTTTGTTGGTTCGAATTGTTCTAACTTAAGCATGAAGTCCTCTTTGAATAAGTTTAAGGAAATTGATGAGAACTTCTGATGTTTCGTCTTTGGACCTCAAGAAGTGAGTCCAAGTATATCTTGAATAGTCATCAATAATTACCAACGCGTATTTCTTACCATTAAAGCTTTGTACCCTCATGAGACTACATAAGTCCATGTGTAGAATTTGTAAACGTCT
>BQNB010200940.1:0-10951 GCA_026074375.1 Tanacetum coccineum
CACTTTGAAAGCCTAAACACAAAATTTAATCAAGTCTTGTGTTTATATCCCTTTAATGCCGAATGTGGGCAAGTAACTTGCATAAAAAGCGTCCTTGGTGATTTATGTACTAGCAAATCAACCTAATAATCCTAAAAGGTACATGTACATATACTAGGTAATAAATTTGTGTCCTAATGGTCCCCTAATGATGCTTGACACATTGGGTAATAACCCATTTCTTTGCTTTGGATCTCCTTATGCCGCGATCTCACAAGAAGAGAACACAAGCTCATAAGATTTGCCTAATCTAACACAATCTTGTACCTCAACTACCTAATTAATACATGTACTAAGGTGGTTTAACTCAAAACCATGTGTGATCAAACTAGAAGTCCTCTAAACTACCTCCTAGGGCACGGTTTGGCTTGGTTTAGGACTAAAGGGTGTAACTAAGCTCACTTGCCTATAAATATCACTCCCTAACTCACATAATACATTTTCACAAACCCTTAAACTCTCTCAAAGCTAAAACAATCACTTTACCCTCTAATCACTCGTCATTCACTAAAGCCGAACCATACACGACCCACTTTGATCACTAAGGATTTAAGAGAACCCTTAAGATCACGTATAAGGTTGTCGAGACTCTCACACGAGCTAGAGACTGGGAAAACGAGCTTTGAAGGCTTAGGGTATCACACGTTTTAAGTATAAGGTTATCGGGTTGTCTCTCGATCCAAAACCAAGAGCTAGGGACTATTGTAAGTCATTCTAAGTCCTCTACGTTGTCATTCATACTCATATATCGTTACTTGATCCTAGTTTTGCTTATACTTCGAGTTTGAAACTCAAGGTTACGTGAAACATGCATGGTTCGACCCATGCATGGTTCACGCACACTTTCTTGTCACAAAACAACATTGTGTGGTGCCATACATAAGTAACTACACGTAAACTAGGGTTGTAATCGCGACATGAGGGCATGGAAACATATATTCGACAATAATGAACGTTGCATGTCGCAAGTCACGATTAGAAAAATGCTAGACGTGTTTGTTTTAGTGCTAGACAAATTAACAAGATCATATAACACCCCTAACGGGCCTTTAACGAGCCCAACAAGCCCTAGCGAGAGCTTATTAATAAGCCGCGGCTTATTAACAAGCCACTCGGGCTTAATCATAATTTGAAATGCTCATGTTGTTTCATATAGGGCCTTTACTCCATTATAAACCCAACCGAACCTTTAAAGGGCTTACTAGCCCATTTGCGAGCCCAATGTGAGCCACAAGCTCACGATAAGCTTTAACAGCTTATTGGTAAAGGTTTACGCAGCTTATCAAGCTAAAAAGGGCTTAATGGACTCAAATAAGGTTAATGGGCCAAGCCCTAACCCCTAGAACCCATTCGGGTGACTATCGGGCCTAGTAGGCCCAACAGAGAGCTTATTAGCTTATCAAATAAGCTAAATAAGCAAACCGACCTCCAAAGCGCTTATTAGACCTAAATGAACTTAACGGACCCTAATGGACCCAATAAAACCCTTTAAAACCTTACCGGGCCTTAACGGGCCCAAGACTGGCCCATTAGAGTTGCTTAATAGCTTCTTTGCTTATTTAGAATAAGCTGAAAAGGAAAACAGTTTGTTTCGGCTTAATGCAAGTTGGAAAAGCACTAGGAAAAGTCTAAAACTCTAAACACCTTATCGAGTTAAGTTATTGGGCCCAAAAGCCCAATAAGCTCGAAATAAGCTTCAATAAGCTCACCGAGCTTATTTTAAGCTTAAACAGTCCACGTGAGCTTATTTACGACATTTAGACCTATTGAAGCTATAACGGATCATTAAAATGCTAAACGGACCTTAACGGGCCCAATAAGGCCCGTTAAGCCAAAATAAGCTCGATAAGCTTATTTTTCAACCGAAACACTTTTTATAAACTTAAACGAGCTTAACAAAGAGAAATGCCACTCGTTGGGATTTATTCGGAGCTAAAATGGAATTTTCGCAAACCAAAGGACCAAAAGTGTAATTTCCGAAACATAAGGGGTTAATTTTCGCAAACCAAAGGACCAAAAGTGTAATTTCCGAAACATAAGGGGTTAGTTTTGTCAATTTCGAATTTCAATAACCCCAGGGACTGTTCTTGCAACATTCTGAAACTTAAGGACCTAAACTACATTCATATAAACTTAAGGGACTAATGATGTCAATTCCGAAACTAAAGGGTTTAAAGTATAAATGTGTATATTTGTAAACCCAGGGACTAAAAGTAAAATAATTAGAAACTTAAGGGTATGTTAGTAAATCAAAAGTGAAATGAAATGAAACACTTAGCGAGCCGGTCGGACCTCGAGATATTCGGATAATAAACGAGTTCAGTCAACGACGAAATAAATAAGTATATTTATTTACAACGATTACACGTTTCTCGAGAAACCATCGAAATTATAAAAACAATGATCTTGTGCATCACCGCACAAGTGATAACGGTATATATATAAACTTAAAATGGAATTTAGTTTATACAATGAGTCGTTAGTTTAAATGTGTAAACTAAGACTTGACCGTACTTACTTAGGTACTTAACGGTGTGATCCACTACCTACTTGGATACTTGTTATCATTCAGAGAACTACCGGCTAAGGTGAGTTCATAGCCCCATGCTTTACAATTATTTAAATGATTTACATCCTTGGGGTGATAACATGCTTTGTTTTACAAACTGGACGCAAGTGTACATTTTATGCCATGATTACGTGTTTGCCTAAGTTACCATAACCCCTTTATGTCCATGATCATGAACTGTTAATTGCATAGATGTGATTGGGAATTACATTGTGCGGGCGCGAATGTTATGGATAGATCTATTAGGGATTGACAATCCCCGTTCGGGTGACTAGCTATCACTGGGAACGAACGCATACCATGTCGAATTTGGGATGTTGCAGGGTTAGCACATCATTCACGGACACCAGTTGGCAATTTATAATTGCATTCATATACGTCGAGCCTCGGTGTCATGAGCTTAGGAAACGTAATTACTTTTTATGATGTTTGCATCTGTTGCTTAATCATACACTTGGAAATCTTGCGGTCCTACCATTGATTTACATAAACCTATGAATTCACCAACTTTATGTTGACGTTTTAAGCATGTTTTTCAGGTCAATAAGGCACGAGGTGCGATGATACATTGGGAGTCAATAAATGAAGAGTCAACACTTATTACACTTTGGGGACAATTGTTATAAACCGGAATCTTTATCTATTTTGTTGAACCATTTGAAGCCATGAGCTTATGTAACAAACAAGTATTTTGTTAATCCAATGTATCTTTTTCAAACGACACGTTTAGTAGTCGTTCTCTGATCTTGTGCTATTGACCCAATAATGTAACGCCTTCGGATATTCAACATTCCGCTGCATACTCAGATTTGAGGGTGTTACAGATTGGTACCAGAGCCAAGGTTATAGGGAACCAGGTCAAAAGTTTTTGTCTGGACTATAACCATTTTCAAAACTGTTTTCACAAATGGGATTTGTGAGGGACATACATGCATTACTTGTTTACGTCTAGCGCATATATGCTTACATGACATGCATTGCCTTAGCATTAGTAGGGTACTAAGTGCTTACCTGATTAATATACGTGTATATAAATGATATTACGTATATTACTATAAGGACTTTATTATTAAAGCCTTACATATCATATCGAATATTTCTTATAAGAGATACTTATATAAGTTATTTTACTTTTTGCAGTAACCATGTCTTCAGCGACGTCAGATGTTACCTACACTTCCGTCTACTCCGACTCTGAGCCCGGCAGAGCTTTCTGGGGAGCCGAGTATGAGGAAGTATCGGAGGGAGACATACCACGGGTCATCGTATTAGGATACGACGGACTCCCGCTACAGCCAGTAGCCCCACCGTCACCAGATTACATACTAGGTCCACAGATACTACCAGTTCCTCAGGACGAGGATGAGCGTGAGCCTATGTTCATACAGGCGCATGACCCTGACTACGTACCGGAGCCTATATACCCCGAGTACATACCCTTAGAGGATGACCATGAGTTCCCGGCTGAGGAACAGCCATTACCACCTATTGATTCACCTACTACTGACTCACCCGGATATGTTACTGAGTCGGATCCCGAGGAGGATCCGGAGGAGTACGAGGATGATAAGACAGAGGATGGACCGGTTGACTATCCTATGGACGGGGGAGATGATGGAGATGATGGATATGATGGAGATGATGATGACGACGACTCATCTGGGGATGACGCCAGAGACGAGGATGAGGACGAGGAGGATGATGAGGACGAGGAGGAGGAGGAGGAGCACTTAGCTCCGGCTGACTCTACCGTCTGCTTCACCACAGTATAAATGAAAAGTTTTAGTAATCAGTTAATGTCAACAAAGTAGCGAGGACCACAAGATTTCCCAAAATTTATGTGACTACAATAACAGGATTACAATAACACATAAATAATATCTACTGTTGCGCTAAGCTCATGACACTGAAGCTCGACATCTATGTATGCAATTTAATGCAAATAAAGGCCCGTGTAGATGTTCAAACCCGCAACATCCAAATTGTTCCGACATGTATGCATTCGTGTTTCAGTACGGTCGAAACTAGTGAGAGCTACTCACCCGAACAGGGATGTCAATCCCAAATAGATCTATTTATACACTCGCGCTTCCTCAACCGGTCCTCCGGTCGAGAATTTTAACAGTTCATGATAATGGGCAATGGTGGGTTATGTTACTTAGGCACATGTAAACAGGAGATGATAACCGAAAACACTTGTGTCCAATAAAAATTAACTATTGTATTCGTAAATAGCTTTGAGTACTTAAATTCATAAGTAGAAGAGAGTGTGATATAAATCAAGTAACCAAGTTTGTAAATGAGTATAAGTATGAGTATGTAAACAAGTATGTAAATAGGTTGTAATGAGCATGTATTCTCCCCCGAGATTTGTAAAGCAATGTAAAACAAGTAAAAGAGGGGCTATAAACTCACATTAAACAAAATGATATAAATATCGAGAATAAACAACGAGAAGCCGAGTGAAATCCTAAAAGCAAAATAAAGTCGCGTCTTAGGATATATACAAATATTACGCAAAAGAAATATATTTATGTTTTTATAAATTTAGCATTGTACCTATAGAGTTTTTAGTTTTTGTAAAATAATTGGGACTAAATATATCCAAGTTAATTATTTGCAAGCCCAACACATGTCTTTTGTAATAATACTAGCAAGCAACCCGACTCTACTCATTTTAGACTAGTGACGTAACTTACTATGGTTAACATACTTATTTTAAGCTCAAAACAATATTAGTCCAATTTATGTTGCTAGACACACTTAAATAGGCCATAAAACCTAACCACAAATAATTATTTAAAGGTTTTATTAGTGTAACAACTTAAAAGATTATTATTGTCAACCAACAAACTTTCAAGGGTCACTTTTGTCGTCTATCAAAACTTCAAGGGGTTATTTGGAAAATCATTTCTAATGCCATACTTTTATCGTGCATAGGCAGAGATATCACTATATCAGTGTACAATTCTTTGTCTTGTCCCCTCATTTTATACACTGAAATTCTTATTATTATTTTAAGTCATCTCCTTCATTTAAGGTTTTGTCATAAATCTGATTATTAAACCAATACTTGCACTAAAACTATATTCACCAAGAAACCTTAAAAATGACGTGAGACCAGTAAATCTGTTACCTTATTGACCGAGTAACGGAGTGGGAAAAATCAGTTGCCCGCAACCATGGAGAACTCGCCAGAAGATGGTGAAACACAACTCGCTGGAAACACGTCCGTCGCCGTAAAACATGTCTAGAACCCAACTCGTCGGTAAAGTCATACGGAACACGTCGTAAAAACGATTCTTACCGCAAAGTCAATCCGAACAACTAGCTTGAAAAATTAACGTAAACCCACAGCGATGCATGGTCGTGATCACGAGTACGAATAATGGTTTAAACATGAACGGGTACTCAACACTATGCATGAACACGAACAACTCGAACATGTACGAACACGAATATCATCGAAACCCAACTAATGATCTTGTAAGATATTTGAACAACAAAATGAACATCCTAGATATAAACTGAAGGTGGTTCGTGGGGTTTGAAAGAACAAAGGAGAAAAATGTGTTTGTTATGAAAGGATAGCTAATATGTGGTGTCTTTGTAAAATACTTGAAGAAATTTTGAAATGTGGGAGGATTTATGTTGTTGCTGCCGTTTCTTGCTAGGGAGAAGGAGGAGAGAGTTTTAAGTGGAGGCTAGGTTTTTGGTAAACATGAAGGGAAACCCTAATTCATTTTCTACTTATATTGGAAACTCTGAAATAAATGTGTAAAGTGTATAATACTTGAGGGGAAATGGTGTAAATATTACCACATGGACTGAAAACATAACTTTTGTTAAATAATGGTTCAGGACTCGATGGGCTAGTTAACAGATTATTCAAAATACGAAAGTTGCGCCATTGCGTTCCAAATAATTTTTCCCTCAAAAATGAGTATTTACATGACTATTATTTCATAAATGTTTTATAAAATTTATTTAAAATGCTTATTATTTATTTGTGTAGTCATCTGGTATCACGGGCAAGCTTTGTTCATAAAATGAAACTTAAATTTGAATATTCAAGTTTAAAAACGTTTTTTAATTAAAATGTTAAATAATTTAGTAAAATTTTTTTTATATTTAATAAAAAGTGATAATTTATATATTTAAATTATTATTACTTTTCTTTGTGTGTCGGTAGCGTTTGTTGCGGTTTTCAAAATAAACGAGATATTCTCGTTTTCAAGCCAAGTGAGATTTAAAAATCAAATTTATAAACGACAAATATGTAATAATAAATATGATTTATTATTTAAATATGTTCCGAAAATTTACCGGTTACGCGGTAATCGTTTTTATGTGACAATAAAAAGTTAGAAGTCAAAAAGTCAAGTCAGACCCGGAAAGTCAAAGGGTAAAATAGTCATTTAAAGTTCTGAAAATTTCCGGTTGTTACATTGATTGCAAGCCTTGTGCATATGCCTAGAAGGTCTTACGTTGTTCTCTACAATGAGAAATACCCTATAGTGCATGTTTATCATAGGCGACTTTAACACGAACCCAAATATTTGGAACAATGTCTTCAATGCCTGGAAGATCATATTGTGCAGCCTTTGTCTTAGTGAGAGAAGTCGTGTAGGTCATAGTTGAAATTCCTCCTTGCAGATACTTGAGATCACTGTTGAAGAAATAATCAACCGGTACCATTTGATGATTTCCATTATGGACTAAAGGTAAGGGTTTGGTAAGATCAAATGGATAATCATCGCCTCCCGGATTTTCTCAATTAAGTTTTTCAGTAAGAGCCTTGTAACATTCTTTAAAATTATATTCCAATTCAGCATAATTTGAACGTGTGCCTTTGAGAAGTCTAAATGCTGGTCCTAGCAGTGTTTCTTGAGTAAGGTTGGAAATCCTCATACCGTTCATGATGTAAGCAAAGAAATCTATTGGAGTGCTCATCAAGTTATCAAAGGTATTCGACGGTTCATCAGCAGAAGATGCAAGAGTCATTATCCAACTTTAAGTAGATCCTTGTTGTGGAGTCTTGCCAACATTCCAATTAGGATCAATAGGTTTTTAAGGTCGTTTAGGTTTGGTAAACCAGTCACGTTTAGATGCGACCTTTCCCTTGGGTTCTTCATTATCATTACCCGGGTTCTCCTCTTGATCTTGTGGCATATCTTAATCTGTAACCTCAAACTCTGGTTCCTCTGACTGAACAGACTTTCGAGAAGATTTTGATTGAGACTTGTCACCTTTGGATGAGCCAAACTGTGATTCTTTAGCTCTAGGACTTGTGGCTAGACCTGCATCCTTGCTAGTATTCCTTTTCTTTAACCATCGGTATGATCCAGTGGAAAGGTCTTCATCTTTGTCTTTTTTGCTTCTCTTCAACGAATACACTTTACCATAAGTAGATTAGAAAGTCATGTCAAAATCATATGATATATGATTTCTTCTCACTCCTTATGCATTCTCTGTGTTCACAGAGCGCCAGATTCGATTTATTTTATCATTTTGTCAATCAGAATCTTCTTCAGCTTAAATTTTGTAAGCATTGCAGCAGCCTCATATGAAGATTATGGTTGAGAAGACTCCTTGGCTAGAACTGCATGTTCAAGTGACTCAGTAACCAAGCTTTCGATCACTGGAGGAGCAAAGTTAGACACTTCCTTTGATAAAATCTGATGCAGTTGATTCTTGACTTGCTCAGCGATCCTTGTAGTGAGTGAAGCAGAAAGGAAGTTCATAAATTCATCTTTAGTTGCTCCTAGCCTTGTGTCCAGATGTTCATCTATAAGAGCAGTCACTTGATTTTTAAGAGGACGTATTTTGATTTCAGTAACTTCTTTTTCCATTGGTAACATCTGTTGTTGATTTGAAGTTGGTGCAAAATTAGGAAGTGTAGATGGAGGATTTGTATCGTCGGTAGTTGGTGATGGTGTGGATGTTGATGGTTGTGGTGGAGGAGTAACGGATGGTATTGATTGTAGGGTGATGGTGGCTTAATACTGGTGATGAATTAGAGATTAACCGAGAAAGCACTGTAAGGAGTGTAGGTATTTGTTGGCTTGGTACTTCATGATGGACGTGAACATCTAATAGAAGAAACAATTTCTGCATTCGTATGGGGAATATCTGAAAAGTTTAAGAATTTTGCTGCTAAGTTAGAAGAGTGAGAAGAGCTGGTAACTAGGACTTCAGTCTTCTATGGAACAATAGAAAGTGTCACATGAGCATCTTCTGTGACTTGCATAATCACAGGATTTTCATTCCCTTGTTGAATGTTTGTCATTGCAGCATCAGTACCCTCCTTTTGAACAAACCCTTTATCAGTATCACCTGGTTCATTCAGCCCTATATCCACATCATCATAGAGCAGACTTGAAGTATAATCCATCTCTTCATCCTCATTACCTTCAGCTTTATCAGCAATCTTTGTTTCATCTTCATTATCAGAATCGTTGGACGAAGTTTTAACAATCTTGTCCTCCTCTTTTTCTTTATCATCTTCATTCTTTTCTTCATCTTCTTCTTAATCGGACTCGGAACCGGATTCATGTTCATCAGTTTCATGCTCGGAATCTGACTCATTTTCATTTTCATTTTCAGATTCCATTTTGTCTTCATCTCTGTCTTTATCTTCATCACTTGCTTCACTTCTAGACTCTTGTTCATTATTTCTATCATCTTAATCATTTTCCCAAGATTCAACATCACTTTTAGATGATTCTTCTTCTGTCACATCGAGAACCCCTAGTTTAACACCAGTTCCTTCACTTGTAACATAAGGTTTGATTTTGGCAGCACTTGGAGCAGTTTTAGTAACTGTACCAGACCCACTTGAATGAGTCTTGTAAAAATCTCTCAAACTCTTCTTTCTTACTTCTTCAAATTTTGCTTCTTCAGTTATTGCCACATCAGATAGCAGCTTAATTCCTTTACCCCTAGCCACATCCACCTTTTCCTTCCTTTTAGACACTGGCATCTCAGGAGTTTCTCTAATAACAACACCTTTTGCTAGAGCTTTAGTAGTCTTCTTTGCAGGTCTCTTTACTCTCTTTGAGTTACCCGTAGGTTCTTCAGATGAAACGGGAACAGTAGAGTTCGCCTGTATAACTCGCTTGTATTATATCAAGTGTATAATTCGCTTGTGTTAATCAAAGTGTATAGTTCGCCTATGTTCTCATGTATTAACCGCCTGTGTTAATTCACATGTATACTTCGCATATACAAACTTTAGACGTAACATTTTGCATCTTTTCAAGGATTAATAACCATCTTAACATGATCATAAAGCATCTAGGAAACACTTTAACACCTTTCACACACGAATTAACTATCAAAATCATGCCTTTTGGCTCATTCGACTCTCATACACACGACAACCCAAGATATTCAAGATTTTACATATAATCATGTTTAAGAACACTCTATTTCACACCAACAATCATTATATCATTTTTAAACCTAAACCCATGAACTTTTACAAGTTCTTGCCCATTTTCAATTAGTTTGATTTCAAGAATCAACCATAACGTATGAATATGTTATCCCCATTAAAAACTGTTTTAGGCACAACATCTAGACACCCCTAGGACTAAAACCCCTCAAACATTTTGACTTTTCATCCACTTTTTAAGGTGTTTCAAGTTAGGTCATTTCTTAGGGTTTTTGAACAAAATTCTAGCATTTCGGTCTGTTATTTGGGTATTTTAATGTTAACACAAGTGTACCTTATGATTTAAAACGAATATTGAGTGAATTCTTGAGGTAATGAAAAATCAACAATGGAGGTTTAAAGTGTGTGAGTGTTTGTGTGTGTGTAACAGAGGAGAAAGGGGGTGTTTATGTTTAAAACTTTTGGGTTTTGGCATAAATCCCCCCTAAGGTTTAATAAAACTTCTAAATTTCAAATAAACTTTTCGAAAGGCAAAATTAAGTTTTTCAAATGGCAAAACTAGTCCCTAAGGTATAGTTATCAAGAATAATTCTCATATTTTGCATTATTACTGTTTAAGAATTAAACACATAACAAATAAAGCCCAATTAAGTTAAAGTTAATTAACTCCCCTTTAATTATTCACCCTTTCTTGTTTGAAATCGTTTCCATTAACCACAAATTGACCTTTTTGAAGAAGATATTTGACACTCTCTCCCCTCAAACAATGACATGTTTTCTATTTAAAGAGATGTAGTCATTGTTTGAGTGGTCAAATGTCTTTGAAAAAGATTTTTTCTGATAAATTTCAGAAGATGATTATATTACTTTAGAAAATCAACACCCAATAAATAAGATTTCTTTTATTTTGACACATAAGCGCACTGACACGTACACTTATGAAATAA
>BQNB010200942.1:0-10951 GCA_026074375.1 Tanacetum coccineum
GCCGTTAGCAACTCGCCGTTAGCAACTCGCCGTTAGCAACTCGCTGTTTTAGCAACTCGCTGTTTTTGGCAACTCGCTGTTTTTGGCAACTCGCTGTTTTTTTTGGCAACTCGCTGTTTTTGTCAACAAACTGCCGTTGACTTTTTCCTTAAATCGTGGATCTTGTCCCTTTTTCTGTCAAACCGCCATTATGAACACCAAGCTTGATTTTTTCAAAATCACTCAAATAAGCGTTTAAGCCACGAACCAAAGCTAGGATTTGCAATATTAAGCTTCTCTAAGAAGATTTAACACACATTAACATGTATATCTTTGTGGATCGTCCAAAAAGTAGCAACTCTCCACGAAGAACACGGACCTTTTAAAGCTTATATTTCGAGCTAGGAGCTTGTTTAACACACGAAATTTGTAACAATCTAACCTTTTGATGTGTAGAACAAGTAGAGAACAAGATTAACCAACAAATAAGCCCAAATTTTTTTTTTGAGCCGTGGGGTTTTTTGTCAAAATAAGCCACGAATTTGATCTTGTTTAGCCACACGAATCCACCCTTTGCTCTAATGCCAATTGTAGGTTCCCGATTAACACTTCATAACACGATTCAATCAAGAAACTAGAAAAGAGAAGATTTGTTTTGAGAGAGAAACTAGAGAGAGAGTTGAGAGAGAAAAGAGAAAATATATTTGTTTAGAAAATGAGATTTATGAGAATAGATATTTTCAAAAGGAAAATATCTCTATATATATATCCCTACGCATTTAATGTGACACGCAGGATATTTAACTAGGACTCGGGCTCGGGTTTTGCTTGGGATTAAACCCGAAACATATACAATATTAGATTAACTATCGAGCCCGATTCCCGATATTATCCTATTACAACATTAACTAATTAAAGACCGAAGCTCCATCGTAGAGTGACCGAACTTCCTTGTTCGACTCAATAAATTGAGGCTAACATATCACTAGTGAGTACATTAACATCAATCTTAAAGAGATAATTAAATTTGTTAAATGCTTCACGTAGAGGTGTTTTGAAGTGGAATATGTCGGTTTCAATCCTGAAGATTTCAGCAATTTCAGTATCTTCTTTTATATTTTCTCCTTCAGGATTAGAAAGCTCCTCGTCGGTTAATACCATTTCATCGTCCCCTCTTTTCCAATATAGCCACAATGCATTCTTCGTATACCAGTCCATCTTCATATGGTTGCAAAACTTCAAAGCAAGCTATTTTGAAAATTCAGCATTAGATGGATCCGTTATCACATTGGTGTAAATTACGCAAACTTCCCATTGTTTCTTAATTTCCATGTACTCTTCAAATTGCTTCTTGTAACTCCGAACCAACCATGTAGCTACCACACCTTCTTTGACTTCTTTATTAACCATATTATGATCACTGTATTTGATGTCTAGCCACTCTTCCATGGTTATGTCATTAGTATTATCAATCTTTTATTAACAAAAATCATGGCTTCAGCATAAATGCTCTCATTCTCATCATAACACATTTACCGTTCATAGACATCTAGATCCATACTATCCCAATTATCCAATTGTTGCTCAACATATGGAAAATAAAAATCTTCAATAATTCCCAACTTATATGTGAATATATTATTCTCCATGCTACTTAGTCACTTAAATTCATTGAAAACCATCTCAAGAAGTGTTTCGTGAGTGAACAAACCAACATCAATCTCGAGCATATTGAACACCTCAGATTCAATCACGTATTCTTCTTTTTCATTCCCTTCATCTTAGCTTACTGAAAGCAGTAAGAAAATCATTAGTAGGATATGGTCAGAAGAAATAGAATACAGAAAACTAAGCACGAGAACCGAATATGAAAAATAAAGTCTACTGATGTATCAGATGATCAATACACTGTATTCAATTGACTGAATACGCCGTATTGATCTTTTGAATATGAATACGCTGTATTGATTTCGAAAAGGAGATACACCGTATTCAATGAGATGAATACGTCGTATCGGTTATTCGATCAGAACAATAACAACAAAGAAAAACAATGTAGCAAAACACAAAAATATGCAAAATATACAATGCAAACTAACACACTAATATAAACAATTAAAATACAGAATTACAAAATAAATTATATTAAACTAAAAATACCAATAAACAATAATTAAACAAACTCACTCCCTAGAAACGACGCCAAAAACTTGATGTGTCGTTGTGCGTAGGTGATTTATTATTCAAGTTTTACTATTTATATTTTGCCAACTTTACCTATTAAAAATTACTAATGGGCAGTGTACCTGATTAGTTGAAGGTTCGTTGCTATGTAGGGTGTCGATCACTAAGAGCGAGTGTTAACACTTAAATCTATCAGTATTTTAGTTATCTATGTTAGTCCTAATTGATCCTATGTTATTCTATGTTAAATTTATATAAACCTAAACTAACGTAAAAGGGGGTTTTTCAGCCTGAGAGATTGGCACGTGTTTAGGTTTATCCTAATTTAAATGATGACAATTAACACACACAAGTTGATAAACAAAAGATAAAGAAGCGGTCAATCCTTATGTAAGGAAAACGTATTAGCTAGTTTAATCTAATAAAACGCGGGTATTGTTTATGAGTGTAATGATTGTTTTACTTCGTTGGTGATATATCATTCTTAAGCTTAGGTGGGTCTTCTTCCTAAACTCTAGATTCGGTAATTCTGTCACATTTAGCCAAACCCGCATAAAGCATTCACAGTCGATTATAATCTATCTAGGAGACGATAATGGTGATAATATCGAGACCTAGTTCATTGAGGCTGTACTAACTTATTGCTTAACGACCATTTATATACTAGTAGTCCACTGTCCAGATTTTTACCTAAGGAATCAGATAGTTATGTGTAATCCTAGGTCACCTGCTAGTCTACCTATTCACTAAACCAAGGGCAAAGATAGGTCAATATTTGTGATCTTATTACTCTAAATATATAAACGGCTGCATGTAGTTCTATCCCGGACTCTAGCTAACGCTCTATTTGTATTCCTAGATCCAGTTGAATGATAGGTTAAACATATGCTTAAGCACATAAACGAGTATATATTGATAAACATAATCAACACGCAACGAATAAGCAAACAATCTGAATAAACAAACCAAACTTTAAATTATCATAAACATGGCTAATACCTAAAGGTATTAGCCGATAGTCGTTGTAACTTATACAAATATCATAGACGAACGATTAACAAAAACCGAACGTGTATTCAGAGTATAGAGATTACAAGAGTTTTCTTATGGAATGGAGCACTTTGCAGGACCTTCTTGGCTTCTTAGATCAACTGAGAATCAAACTTGGTGGTTAAAAGCATACCTAAAACGAGTTTTAAGGTTTTGTATTTATAGAGTCCGTAAAAACGCTCGATACGCCGTATTGAAAGCGTTCAATAAGGCGTATTAAGGTAACTTAGAGTGGGCTCCACGATTATTATATTTAGAAATAATATTAGGTTCATCCATCTATACGGAATATAAGCTTCTCTAGATACAGCGTATAGGTCTCTTCTCGTCGTGGATGTATTGTGAAGTTAGGACATAGATACGCCGTATCTTCTTGTTGGATACAGCGTATAGTTATAAAACCAGTTGGTTCTTTTTCGTTGACCAAAGTATTATATATGGCGTATCGTTGATATGGATACGGCGTATTCTTCAAAGTCAGGCAATGGTCTTTAAGTTCGTCAAAGTCTTGGATACGACGTATGCTTCTAGAATGATACGACATATAGGTTGTCAAAATTAGTAGACTTTCTTGAACACTTTGTTTGTGCTCCAAAAAATGCGTGCCTTTTAGCTAACTTTCACCAAATGCTCGATAATTACTGCAATTAATAAATATAAGCAATTAAGTACCAATTCATGTGCAAATAATGTAAACGAGCAATAAAGATGAGATACATGATGCTATAAAATAGACGTTATTTAATGTCATCATGCTTTCAATAGTTTTATTTCCTTAGCAAGTCTGATTGACCTTCCTCTTGATGGTTATGCTTACACTTGGGCCCACAAGACCGCCAATAAGATGAGTAAGTTGGATAGATTTCTAGTTTCCAAAGGCTTATTCCTAAAATACTTTTCTACTCAATTCTCCTCGCCTGTCTCCCTTCATATTTTCTTTACTGATCAAGTCACTAATAGGATATCATTGGATCAACAAGCTGATATCGAACGAAACATCTCTAATGAGGAGATAAAGAATGCGGTTTGGGATTGTGGAACGAATAAATCCTCAGGTCCTGACGGCTTCGCTTTTGAGTTCTTTCGTAGATATTGGAAGCTTTTAGAACATGATATTATGGCGGCCGTTAAAGAATTTTTACTTCAGGTACTTTGCCCCATGATGTAATTCTTCTTTCATTGCTTTAATCCCTAAGATTCATGATTCAAAAGTCGTCAAAGATTATCGTCCTATGATTCGTGTATTTCAATACAATAAAATAATATAAAATATATAATATTCCAAAAGAGCAATTAAGAAAGATTCCCAAAGTCTCCCTTGAGGAATTTTCACTCTTAAAAGATATACGTATATATAATATAATATAATATGTATATTTAACCGGGAAGTATACTTTCCCGGGTCGTTTCCCCAACGACTTGTGAAATTGAAACCACGCCTTAGTTTGGCTTATGATTTGAATGAGAGAAAAGATATTTTTGATTATCTATAACTACCAATTAAAAACACAATTAAAATAAGTAATTAAAAAGCAATTAATGAACTAAGATAATTAACGGGAACAAATAAAACGCGACAAATAAGCAAGTACATTAAAATTAACTCCTAAAAATGCAAACAAAATTTCTAAACCTAAAATAAGACTAAATAAAATTTTAAGAAAAAGAAAAATATTTTTTTGATTATTTTTGAATTTATTATGAATTAAAAACTATTTTAATCTAATTAAATCCTAAAAAATAGCAAATTAAGTCCTAAAAATTAAGAAAAATGATTTTTAAACTTAGAAAAGTCTAAAATAACATAAAAACTCAGAAAACTATTTTTAACTATTTTTAAAATTAAAATCCTATTTTTAAAATTAAAAATAAAAGCTCAAAAATGAAAATTAAAATCTAAAAGGTGTAAAAATGATTTTTCTGAATGGAAACCTAAAAGTAATTTTTATAAAACTAAAAACTATTTTTTTGTATTTTTCTGAAACTTTTTTCTATTTTTTATGATTTTTCGAAAATTAAATCCTAAGAAAAATGATTAAAAATAATCTACTTAATGGAAAAATGTGAAAAATTCAGGGAAAATCCTAAATGCTAACAGGGACTTAAGAAAAATAAGAACTATGAAGAAGCTAAACAAATAAGCCCTAAATTAAGCCTAATAAGCTACGGCTTATTAAACTAAAAAGAAAAATAAAACAAGGTTATCTATTAAATGGTGCAAGGTATGAGTGGATGAGCTAATGTAGCACACTTGGTTAACACGTTGGGTATGCAAGCAAGAGGTCACGGGTTCAAAACTGGCAACACCCCATTTTTTTGAAATTTTTTTATTTTTGAAAACCAAAAGCTGGAACTTATAAAACTCACTTTTTTGAACAACTTTAATGAAAGGAGTATAAGCTGAAAACCAATATTAAGCTCTAAAAGAGCTTGTGAAATAAGCTGATGCAGTAAGTGAGCTTTTAAGCTCAAAATTGCTTGTTTCCACTTAAACACTTGCACAAAGCTCAAATTAAGCTCAAATTACAAACCACAGGCTGTTCTAGGTAGCTTATGATGCCTACTAACTAGAATTGAAAAGCTAATTGAACATTAAACACTAAAAGCTATCTGAAATTGAAGATCTAAAGGCTAACTCAGGAATGAACACTTAAAAACTCAAAATCAAATTAAGCTATTAAGCTCATTAAGCTATGACAGAAGCTTAGCTTTTGGTCACTTACTCTACCACTAATAAGCTTTCATTATCAATCATAAAATTGAGCCTTACAAGCTGAAAATCTAAATTTATAATCTAAAATTCACTTACTACTGTTTTTGACTTTTTGAGGCTTTTATGAACTTTTGACAGCAAATGTACCTAAGAGAATAAGCTAAAAATTAGAAAACAAGTTTTAATCTAAGTTAAGCTATATTTAACCTAAGTGTCTACTGAATTTTAAAATCTAAAAGCTAATTAAACTAGCTTAAAAGCTTTTTGGAAAAGACAGCAATACTAACTGTTGTTAGTATTGCTGATGCAAATGACAAGGCACAAAACTAATATGCAGGTGTCCAAAGTGGTTTCTCCTGCATTACACACTCTATTTGAGTGCTTTTGAACACAATGCAAACACAAACCAAGCCTTAACAAGCTTGGATCAAATTTTAACAAGCTAGAAGAAAAGTAAATTGCCCTGGTGCTGACACAAGCAAAATAAGCTCAAACTTATTAAATTTTGAAAACTAACTTATGAAAACTATTTAACTACTAGTTTTACATGATAACAAAACTAACTCAATCAAATTTCACCACTTAGTTTGACTCTAAGTGGTCAAACCTAGTTATTCCAAACACCCCTTAAGCTAAGGCAGATTTTAATTAAGCTATTCAAAATGGAAATCCACTCAACTAAACCTTGATACCAGACATAAATGATCTTATAACAAGCTTAGCAAACATGATCTAACAAGCTCTTAGGCTAGAATCAAAGATCTAATACTATCCTAACTATATTTTTGATTTTTATGAAAATTTTAAGACAAAAACATGAAATCCAAGATCTATACTGTAATAAGCAAAAACAGATAAGCAAACTATTCTAATAAGCACAAGTAGCTGAAATAAGCACAAAATAAGCAAGAGATAAGCAAATTAAACAACTAATTAATCAACTAAGCAATTTTAAGCTAGAAATTAAAGGACAAAAAGATAAATGAAAACTTACAGATTGTCTTAGCTAAACAAAGACATATGTGCTCAAATGAGCTTATCAACAGCTCTGGCTTATCCTAGGATAAGCCAGTAAAGTCCTTGGGATCCCTTCCATTATTGGATCCCCTTCCAAAAGCTTATAATCCAATAGTCAAGGTATTTAGTTATTAAGCTGATTTTAGATATTTAAGTATGATTAATGACTTGATTAAGCTCAATCTCAAGCTTATAGACTTGAGAGAGCTTATAAGAGCTTATGAGTAATAGTGACTTATAAATGAAAGCTTATGAATGCAAGTAGAGACTTAGGACAAAAAACTCAATTTCATTAATCTTAAAAGCTTTATTACACTACTGAAATGAAAATTACAATGGATTTAAGCTAAAAATTAACTAAACATTAAGCTTAAGCTAAAAATACAATTTAAACTAAAAATTGAAAAGCTAAAATCTACATGTGTGTGTGTGTGAGTGAAGGCTTTAAATAGCCTGCCAAAGAACCTTCTAGCCCCAAAGTTTGTTATCCCTTCCTTCAATCTTGGCCTTAGGATCCTTTCAATGATTGGATGTAAGATCTCATCCGTTGGATCACAAATGAACTCACACGGATTGCCAGCGTGGCAATCCGTGGTTGTGACATTGTGCTTTCATTGTGAGTGTATCTAGCATAAAACCCCTTCTCTCTTGTGTTTTTAATCATGCCAACGTGTCCTCTCTTTGTGGGAATAGACCAATGAGGTGAGCTTGATGATGTGTGACTCTGCCAGCGTGTAAATGAACCCTTGAATAGTCCTTTTTACCCATTAATTTTGAGAAGCCCTTTGATATGAGGAGAGGGCATGTTTGGGACGATGATGAACAGTAAAAACTTATTTTCGCGCCCAATTTCAACTGTCAGGGGTAAAAGGATTTAAACTTTGGGTTTATGGCAACTTTAGTCCCTCTCTTTTAAAAAGTGCATATATAATTCACTTTCAATGTATATTAACTTTCAGATTTGGCACAATTTACCCCTGGATTTTTATAAAAAGTGTTATGGGCTTAGGGTTTTGGGCTTTTGATTTGGGCTTTGGATCCGGGTGTTGAGTTACCAGAGTTGACTTTTTGACTTTAGCTTCCGGCTCTTGTACACTCTTCAGTTCTCGTGTTCGTGTTTGCCTGTTTTTGATCGTTTTCATGTGATTTTTGCTATATCCGTACCTACACACACAAAACACAAAAACAAGCATATCTTTGCCATTTTTAGTCTGTTTTGGGCTTAGTTGGGCCTATTTTGATATAAAATGGATACATAGAAACAGTAGTATATGCCGACTCTGATCATGCGAGAGATTATGTGGACCGAAAGAGCACTAGCGGTATTTGTACGTTCGTGGGATGTTGTTTGACATCTTGGTTCTCGAAGAAATAAACCGCTCTTGCTATATCCACTACCGAAGTCGAATACATAAGCGTCGGAAAGGAATGTCAACAAGTACTATGGATGAAACAAGCTCTTATCGACTACGACGTTCGACTCGATAATGTCCCGATCATGTGCGACAATAAAGGCGCGATTGATCTTAGCAAAAACCCAGTGCAACATTCTCGAACCAAACACATCGAAATTCATCACCACTTTCTTCGTGATAATGTCCAAAAAGGACATATCTCAATTAAAAAAGTGCCGTCCATCGACAACATCGCCGATATTCTTACGAAACCCCTTAAACGTGAATCGTTTAACTATCTACATCTTGGTTTAGGAATGATGGAACACATTCCATAAATCGTATTAGTCCGCTTCTCTTTCTTCTGTCTCAATTCTAGTCCTTGTTCTATTCTGTGTTGTGACAACTTAAAATACTTCATCCGAAGCACTTTAAGTACTTTTAATTTGTGAAATGCAAGTTAAAACGTAACTCCTCTTTTTAAAATGTTCATCAAAACTAAGTCTAAAATCCCTCGTTGGGGGAGGCCCCCATATCCCAGGCGGCCCCAAAGTATTTTTAGGCGGCCCTCTTATCGATATGGGACCGCCATTAGCAGACACTGAATATGCACACTTTGTCAAAAAAATTCAAAACACAAAACCAAACACACCCCTTCTCTGCTGCAACGACGAAAACAACCCAAAACTTAAAATCAACCATTAAAACACTAATTGAAGATCAAAACAACACCTACAATCATTCCTAACACCATAAAGATCATCAATTGTAAGTCATTTCATCTATTTTCTTTCAATTTGAGTCTAGGGTTCATGATGAAACTAAAAATTGAAATTGGGGATTTTCCATTTCTCTTTTAATTTTGTACAATTAGGACTACTAGGTTACAATATATACCTAATACGCTTTCCGTAGACATAGGATATGCATACATTAGTGAGTTTGTCGAAAAATTGATTTTGAACCAAAACCCTAATTTTATTTTCAAATCACTCACGTTAGGAAGCAAATAAAATTGTTGTTATGTATTGTTAATACAACCTAAAAACATTTTTAAACACATGCATAATGATCTCATGAACAAAGGCCGAGATACATAATTCATATGTGTTTTTCGACATGTTTGGATGAGCAAAATCAAACTAAGGAGCGTTTGGATTAACTTTTAGGATTTTAATTTTAGGTCGATTTAATTGTTACTCCAAATTTGTCGCATATAGGCACACACTAGGCACGAACTTAAAATATCAATACAAGTATAAAAAAAATTAAAATATGATTTTGGTTGTTTTATTTTAGGTGACAATGCCTTGAATTACCGTACTAGAACATCAAAAGACCCAAACCTACATTCCTCTCATATCAAATGAATTTAATCAACCCTTACAAAACACAATTGCAAGTCTTGAAAAATGGTACTTTCATGAGGGTAGGGTTGTAAGTCAAAATTTTGAAAACATGCGTCATATCCGTGCTAAGTTTAAATCAATTGGTTTTGATTGTTTGTTAAACATAAACGAACAAATTGTTCCTCGCTTTGTTCTTGAGTTCTATAGTCAACTAACTTTTGATTATAACTCCATGGGTTATTTTGTGGTCAACTTTGCTATACAAAGTAAGTCATTCTCTCTCACTCTCGAGGAATTCGGTCAAATCTTAAAAATACCGTTCAAAGGTCAAGTGTCACACACCGATATGTGGTCACTCGACTACTTGTCAATAAGTGTTCCGAGTAAATGTCGTTATAAAACCACTCCTCTTTCTCCAAATGTCGTCAAGTCTCTTATTCAAATTCCTCGGCAAGGTCAAGTCACTCATACTAAAAACAAGAAAACTATTGTCGTTGATAAAAACGAAATCCTAACTCGCAAAATTCAACCGCATATGAAACCATGGGTTGATATCATTCGTGAAAACGCCAATTGTTTAGGAGGTCATAAGGATCATGTCTTCGTGTGTCTTTGTTAAATGCTTTATTGCATTGAAACCTCCAATCCATACAATCTAGCATTTTTCATTCTTAAAAGAATGGAAAAGACTCGAAACAAACCTAAGGAACTCTTACCTTATGGAATGATTTTGACTAGATTGTTCAAACATGTTGTGTTCGTCTTTCCTAAGTTAGCAATTGATCACTACCTCACACATGGATCGAGTCATGCATCCCCTCGCTCCTCATTATGAGAGAAAAACGCGATCGGATAATGGAAAGAAAAGACCTTGTAAATCAAATACTAGCTCCTCTTCCACCACTTTAAATCATCCATTCTCGTCTCGCCCGTTGGATGACACCATTGATATGAATGATGAAGAATCATTTCATTACAACTCTTCCTCTCCTTCTTAGAACGTCTCTTCCTCGTCCAATGTTGTCCTTAGAGTCCGTCAAAACCCTCCTCATGAAAGTCATAACTTGAACACCTATCTTTATGAAACTATAAATATTCAAACTCAACAATGAGATGCTCATCGGGAAGGGTTAAGGTCAATTGGACAAGTTCTCAAAGACATGATGAGTGGAAAATGGAAGTGAACGAGTTGGCATAACTATTAGAGATTATTATTATTATTTTTATTATCTAATACATTATGACTAGGAATGGCAAATGATAAT